>BQNB010074598.1:0-31735 GCA_026074375.1 Tanacetum coccineum | reverse complement strand
CTGGATTGAGAGTATTATTTGTTGGTGTTTTTTTACCAACTTTGTTTATTTTATTTTATTTTTTTAAAGGACAATTTTTTATTTTTTATTTTTTTTTGTGTTTTTTTATATGATAGCTATACTAGAAAGAAAAGAAAAATATTTTTTACTTTTTATATTTTATGATTTATTTTATTTTTTTTGAATTTTTTTTATAAAAATAAAACTTTCAAGGAAGAAAGGATCTTCAAATCTTATCAACAAACACAAAACAAGAGATTCGTTAACTCAAATCCCCGGCAGCGGCGCCAAAAATTGATTGTTGATTTTATATACTAAATAAAATATATAATATAATACCACAAGAGAAATTAAGAAAATTCCCTAAGGAAAATTCACTCTTAAAAGATATATATATAATATATAATATACGTATGTTTTCCGGAAAGTATGATTTCCCGGGTCGTTTTCCCAACGATTTGAGAAATTAAAACCTCGCTTGATATTGGATATTGATTTGAATGGGTTCGAAGATTGATTGGGTTTTCTATAACTACTAATTAAAAGCACAATTAAAAACAATTAAACACTTAACAATTTACGGGAAACAAATAAAACGCAACAAATAAGCAAGCTCACTAAATTTAACTCCTAAAAATTCAAACTAAATTTCTAAACCTAAATTAGGACAAAGTAAAATTTTAAGAAAAAGAAAAACATTTTTTGAATATTTTTGAATTTATTATGAATTAAAAACTAATTTAATCTAATTAAATCCTAAAAAATAGCAAATTAAGTCCTAAAAATTGGGAAAAATGATTTTTAAACTTAGAAAAGTCTAAAGTAACATAAAAACTTAGAAAACTATTTTTAATTATTTTTAAAATTAAAATCCTATTTTTAAACTTAAAATTAAAGGCTAAAAAATGAAAATTAAAATCTAAAAGGTGTAAAAACGATTTTACTAATTGTAAACCTAAAAGTATTTTTTATAAAACTAAAAACTATTTTTTTGTGATTTTTATAAAACTTTTTTTATTTTTTTGTCAGAAACTTCTTTCTATGAATTTATGACTTTTTGAAAATATCAAACCTACGAAAAAACTAGTTAAATTATAAAAATGAAGAGAAAAAAAAATTGAAACTTTAGAAAAGAATCTAAAACCAACTAAGAGAACACCACGAAAAATTAAAAGAGTAACAAGCAAAAAAGAATAAGCCAAAAAGCCTATACTACGCTACGGCTTTATTAATTAAAAAGGAACTGAAAAATGTGTATAAGTATTTAATGAACGGAAAATATACCGTACCCACTTCGCACCCGTGTAAGGGAGTTGGTATAATATAAGAGACAGGTCTTAAGTTCAGGCTGGCAGACACCCCCATTTAGCGTATTTTTTAATTATTTTTGGCAAATTTAAAAACGCAAAAGCTAAAAACTAAAGATTATAATTTTTTTACACAACTTTAATAAAGACCATACTAGCCTTAAACTCAAATTAAAGCCTCAAAAAGAAGCTTAGTGAAGATTCTAATTTTCAAAAGTGAGCTTTTTTAACTCACTTTGCTTGATTTAACAAAAAGCTTTGCACAAGCTATAAATATCAGGCATAAATTTCAAAAAAAGCCTGTTCATTAGGGGAAGCTTTATAAAATGAGCTAAACTAATCCTAATAGCTACACTACTTGAAAACACTAAAACCAACTAACAGTGAGGATCAAATAGTTAATTCAAGAACAAACTCAAAAAGGCTTAAAATTAAGAAAACTCAAATTCTCAATAAGCTAAAACTTAAGCTGAGCTAAAGAAATCTAATTATCCTAACTATAATCTATAAATTCAAACAAGAAAATCAGATACTACAACTTAAAATTCTAAGATTAGAATGCTTAATATTTTTACTACTGTTTTTGAAATTTTTGGCTTCTTCATGACTTTTTAAAACTAAATGCACCTAAGGAAATGAACTATAAAATGGAAACTAAAGCTTAATCTATCTAAAGCTATATCTAAACTAAAAGCAAACTGAATTTTAAAACCTAAATCTTAGAATTACTAGCTGAAATGAATCCAAGAGTGACAACAGTAGTAACTTGTTACCACTGCTAGTGCAAATGACAGAAGGCAAGACACAAATGTGTAGGAATCCTAGAGGGGTAACATGCACTTAGACACTCTACTTGAGTATGGCTAAACATAAATCAAGACACGAAACTAAGCCCATAAGTAGCTTGTTCATATTTTCGACAATGAAATCACAAGAAAAAAAACCACCCTGTCTGAGACCAAAAGAAGAACCTCAA
The DNA here is from genome assembly GCA_026074375.1 of Tanacetum coccineum. Taxonomy (NCBI): domain Eukaryota; kingdom Viridiplantae; phylum Streptophyta; class Magnoliopsida; order Asterales; family Asteraceae; genus Tanacetum; species Tanacetum coccineum. Next base: position 29,452 of record BQNB010074598.1, on the reverse strand, counting down.
AATGCTTAAAAACTTAAAACTAACCTCCAAACCACTTTTTAAATTTGATCAAATTATGAACATTTCGCTGTACCAAAGTAAAGTACCAAATATCTTTGTTTTTGAGTCAAATAAGACTAATTCCAAACACTTCCTTTACTGATATGACAAAAATTTATTGAGTTTATGAAATGTATCTAGCTTATAAAACTTTGATACCATATAACTAATAGCTTATGATACCTTAACAAACACAAACATCAATTCTATTTAAGCAAAATATAAGATCTAAGACTATTCTACCTTATTTTTGGCTTTTTATATAGTTTGAATGACAAGAATTTGAAAAACTATAATTATAATATATTAACTAAATGCAGATGAATAAACATAATTAATAATCTAATATTAAGAGCAAATAATCACTAAAAGCAAACTCATAAAGCAAATAAAGAGAACAATAACCTAATAACAATATTTAAGCTAAAATTAAAGATAAAGAAGTAAAAGGAAAACTTACTTAAAGCTTTAGCTAAATAAAAGCTATTGCTCAAATGACTTATCAACAGCCTGGCTTAATCCTAGGATAAATACCAGTAGAGTCTCCTAGATCCCTTCCATCTTTGATCCCCTTCATTAGCTCAAATCCCAAATAAGACAACAAGGTTAAGTGATTTAAGAATAATAAATTAAGGCTTATTTAAGCTCAAATTCTAAGCTTATAACTTGAATGAGCTTATGAGAAGCTATAGAAGCTTTTTGAGACAGTGGCTAACATATGAATATATTGAAAACGTATAGGAAAATTTGACAAAGTATAATTGAAAAGCAAAAACGTAAATACATTTAATTAAAGTTTGATTACATAACTTTGAAAGAAAATTACAACCGATTGTGAAAAGAAAATTACAAAAAGCTATTTTAAACAAAAATTTACTAAGCTACTACATAGGTAAAAAACAAAAAAGAAGATGATATTGTTTTGAGTGAGGTGCCTAAATTAGCCTCTTGCATAAACCTTTTAGGCGCTTGAATTCTGTTAAAGATCGCTCCTATCAACATCAACCCATATCATTCTTTCAAACAAAGGATCATTACTAATTGCCATTGGATCACATATGTGCACACACGGATTGCCAGCGCGGCAATCCGTGATTGTGACACCTTGTGCTTTCTCTGAGAGTACTTGTAGTGTAAAAACCAGACACCCTTGTGCTTTCTTCGAGTCCACGTGGCATTCCTTTGCTTGAATGACCAATAAGATGCCTAGAGATGACGTTTTTGACCCTGCCATTGTGTTGTAACTTTCCTTAATAGCCCATTTACCCCTTAATTTTAAAAAACCATTGTTTTTGACTGCTTGGTGTTTTGGGGCGATGGATGAATAGTAACCAAGCCTTGGCGCCTTTTTTAACTGTCAACGGGGGTAATTCGTTTTAAACTTTGGTAGAATGGCACAATTGGTCCTTGTGTTTGGTTTATAAAAGTTATAGTGTAAAATAACTTTTAAACTTGGCAGGAAAAGTCCTTGTGGTTTTATAAAAAAGATGGCCTAGGTAATCGGGCTTTATATCTTGTCCTTTAGATCCGGGTATGGTTTTTAGGGTTTAAGGAGCCCATTAAGCCTTAGGGACCAATATGGTAACTTTTTGAAACTTGGAGGGTTGATTTGAAACATTTTGAGTTTTTGTCTTTTATGGGTTGACTTTGTTGACCCACATTTGACAGAGATTACTTTCTTTGGCTTTGTGCTGAATCCTTTGGCTTTTCTTGTGCTCTTCTCTTCCGTTTCTCTGTCCGTGTTGCCCGTTTTTGACGGTTTTCTTGTGATTTTTGATATATCCCACCTGCACACGACAAAACACAAAAACACGTATATTTTTGCCTTTTTAGCATGTTTTTTGGTGTTTAGTGGGTATTTTTAGGTATAAACGGATAGGCTATTTACACTTTATCACTAAGCTATTGCCGTGTCCTTCACGCCAATGGGTCATATACACACATAGAAAACCAAAAATTTTAACCCCCTTAGACTAATTATCTCAAAAAGTAGCTAAGTATTCATCTAAGGGAATTAAGAAATCACTAGTTTTGAACGTCTAGGGTTTGCAATACAATAAAGACCCATTCAGCATATCAAACCCTAGAAGGATAGCGATCACATATCAGGAATAAAGACATCCATTGCGATCACCAATCGTACAAACGCCCATAATCAGTTGAACAAAGTTAGGATATTGCGATTAAACCACAAACCCTAATCAGCCGACCTAACAAGGATCCCCAAGAGATATAAAATAGATCCCTAAAATAGAGATCGATTAACAATAAAGCATAGGATCACCAAACCGACCAACCGCGAAACACTAAAGGTATATATAATAACGAAACCCTAAAATAAGGGTTTATAGGTATTCGGCTGTGATAGGGACGATTCCAAAATATGTATGTACTAATAAATTGGCAAAACCACCTCTAATGATATAAAACCCTAAACGAACGATTGCATACACTAATAGCAATACCAGTTTTAAAGATCTAATCTCCTTTATCGCTTGAAATCATTCGAAGAAGATAACAAGAGCAAATAGAGAAAGAGATGATCAAACCCTAGTATACTGATTAGAGTAGAGATGCGTTCAAAAAGGGAATTATGATCGGGAAAGAATAGGAGATGGCTGCCGGAAATCACCCCTAAGGGGAGAGAAAAAGGGAATTTTTTTTATTCGGCTCGAGGGAAAAACTGAAGAAAGAACAGCTCTTTGAAAGCTGCCCAAGTCAAAGTAAGGACCCACGCATCTCCTCCTTTGGCCTGCTTATAGGCCTTCCACCAAGCCAACGCGTCACCCTCGAACTTATACACAGCCAATCTGGTCTTAAAAGCATCATTACAATCCATCACGTCGAAGATCTTCTCCATATGGGAGATCCAATTCTCAGCATCAACAGGGGCTACTGCCTTCTCGAACGAACGGGGTTTCTGCTTATTGAAGCGCTCAAGCCAAGTATGAATAGTGACTGGTGGAGGATTACTACCCGAAGCTACAGCACCAGTGCGGTACTCTTCGCGAACCTGCTCGCGAATCTGTGGGAGCATGGCATCCACGGCTGCCTGAACGGCCGCAGCGAGTTCAGCATCGGTACGAGTGTTCACCATCTGACATTTGCAAAAAGGGTTTAATGATTAAACGGTTAAAAGGTCAAAACGCGACAGAAGATAAACGTCGATTCTGAAGGAACCTAATGTCTACCCAATCCTCACAGGTCAAGTTTTAGAGCCTACAGGTCGAAACCTTTAGCTCTGATACCATAATTGTAACGACCCACTCCGGAAAGGAGGCCGAAACGTCATAATCATGGTGTCATATCAAAGCATAATAAAGGCATAAAGTCATAAATGATAACATAGGACAAGGTGGAAAGCCGGAATCAAACATCGGCTCCCAATTATGAGATCAACATGAATAACGTAAAAGAAGTCTAAAGGACGAAACATGTGTCCAAGATAGTATAGCACATCAAAATGTCTGCGATATAAAGAAAGGAAGCTAAATAGGTCACTTCCTAAGCACACACTCTCTCATGCCCAATCTCCCTCTAGATACCTGCCGTATAAGAAAGAGAAAGAAAATACGGCTGAGCATAACGCTCAGTGAACGGATATAATAACAATGTAATTAATAAGTATGAATCCTGGATAGTAAATACAAAGTAGCGGAAAGATCAAAAGTGTCATGAGGAAACCTGGAGAATGCGTCATGAAGAATAGGAAATAAACATGTAAAGCATGGTAATACGAAGTAAAGATGTCATGAAATATCATGGATAGTATAAACATAAATAATAAGGAATGCCCACGAGCTCATATAATCATACATGTCATAATAATAATGTCGTGAATACATGCATATAATAGAGGGGCTGCCTCAACATGTAATAGAGGGGTGACCTCTTATAATAATATGGGTGGAGGGATCAGCTCCAATGTGATGGGATGTAGAGCACACACCAACCAATCACCATGAACGTGTAAACATGTAAACTAGGATGCATCCATACGCCCCTGAATAATAATGGCCAAACATGAAATATAACGTGGTAACATGAAAGGGACGCCGCGTGAAATCACTCTCAACGCGAAAGAGTCGTGACACAGGTGCCTCATGTGTCACGGTCATGGTACCTCCATGACTAGGTGGTAAGTCATGTAAATCATGGTCATGCGTATATATAGCTCGGGCAATAGAATAAGTCTTGAAATCAAACATGTAAAGGATCATGGCAAAAGACATAAAAATGGGGAAGCATAGCAGTTCTGGGGATGAATCATGAAAAGAAAGAATGTCCTTACTGAAAGGACGGAATATCCGTACCGATAGTTCAAAGACGAATACAAAGTATTCAGAATCCGTACCTTATTTGAATGAATGAAAGACCACAAATAGACGGAGATTAATCCAAGGTCACCAACTCTACAAGAATATACTTATAATGTTACTTTTATTAAATTACGATTGACCTCTCAAAAGTTTTCAAAGGTTATATCATTCTATGATGCTTAAATAACTTTACAATTTTCTAGGTAAATTAACATGACTTTCTTGACTTAAAAACTCATTCAAAACATCTTTAAAAATTCAACCAAAAATCACAGGTCACCTATGATATGTCTAATGTGTCCCCATAAAATAAATTTAATCAATTCGAATTTTAAGTGGTCCCTTGACCCTTGTTAATCAAAACAGTCCCAAAACTGACTGGGCAGAAACTTATGAAAAGTTTACGTCTATTTGACCAAGTTAAACCCCTTAATTAATTATAAGAAAAATCACAGAGGTCACACATATTACTTAGTTTAACATATTCAAAAATTAGCCCTCAAATCCTTATGGTGATTTTATTAAAATTCAAACCCTAAAAGTAAAATTTTCGGAGTTGATTTCCAGAACTGACACTTTTTCTTGTAAATTCGAAAAACTGACCTTCCCTACCTCCAATTGACTTGAGGCCGGATTTTTCAGAAAGTATATTCGTTTTGCTACCCTTTAGACTCCAGAAACATAATAAAATCTATTTTTATCATTGAGTTATGATCTGTTGAACACAACCCAAAATTCTGCCTAGTTTTTAATTAAGAAAAACCCAATCAATTTCATGTTCTAATGTTCTTGTTCTTATTAATTATGATCAAAAACATAAAAATTTAATATGCTAACCTTACTAGATGAAGAAGAATGACACCAAGATGAACACGGATCAATACACCAAATAGAAGAAGAACTTTATTACTAGGATCACCCGAATGATTTAAAACTTCTAATCTTAAAATCTTCAAAACAACAATGGAGGATAATTTGACAGAGGAATTTGAGTGAATACTGGATGAGAGAGAGAGTTGGGGACGTGTAGTATTTATAGTGGTGAGGGGATAATCACCAATTAATTGTGCAGACAATTACACACTTGTTTCCAAAAGTATTTACACTCTATTCCTTAATTATCACAACTAAGTCAAATTTACCCTTTTTAGATATACACAATAATTACTTCCAAATTTCTAATGCTTATCTACTAAAAAAAAATCTTTTTTTTTAATTTAAATACTTTATACCAAAATACCATTATTTCCAAAAATCCATAACTTAAGGTTTTTATTTTCAAATTCTTTTCATATACCATAGGTTATATTTCAAAATTAATATTTTGAAATGAAAAACTCAAATTTCAAAAATGCGGGTTTTACAACTCTTCCCCTCTAAAAAAAATTTCGTCCTCGAAATAGAAAACAAAATTTATGGGTTTTACAACTCATAGATTTCCCCGGTAAGGAACCCTGATAAATGAACTCAGGAGCATGAATGTCACCGAATATAACACGACGCGAATGGCAGTCAACCGAAGCACGGTGTACTGCTAACCAGTCTATACCCAGAATCATGTCAAACTCGCACATGTCTAAGGGAAGTGCATTAACTGAACGAATCTTGTCATCAAACTGTAGAGGAAGATCTCCATACACATGGGTAATACGAGCGGAGTCCTTCAGAGGCGTGGATATACATAATACATGATCAAGTAATACGGGTGTCATAGTAAAACATGAGGCAAACGTGGTAGATATCACGGAATGTGTCGCACCCGTATCAAATAAAACAAACACTGCACGACCGAAGATAAATAATGTACCAGTGATTGTACCATTGAGTCTATCCTACCAAGCTTTGGGTGCTTCTTTAAGACCATAAAGAGCCATTTTGAGTTTGAATACATGGATAGGTTTTTTAAAATCGACAAAGCCGGGAGGTTGAGCGACATAGACTTCTTTGTTTATAAAACCATTTAAGACAGCACTTTTGACATCCATTTGAAAAAGCTTAAAGTCATGTGCACAATCATAAGCAATGAGGATTCTTATAGATTCCAACCTTGCTACGGGAGCATAGGTTTCATCGAAATCTATTCCTTCTGCTAGTTGTATCCTTGTGCGACAAGTATACCTTTGTTTTTGGATACGACACTATTTTCATCTAATTTATTTTTAAAGACCCACTTAGTACCAGTTACGGTTTGTTTATCGGGTAGGGGAACAAGACTCCAAACATTGTTTGTTACAAATTGGTTTAGTTCCTCTTGCATAGCCATAGTCCAAATTTCATCTTTAAAGGCTTCTTTAATGTTTTTAGGTTTTACGAAAGACACGAAACAAAAGAAGTTACTTTGATTTTGGACTTCAGATCTTAAGGTTCTTTCATTATGATTACCTATGAGCGTATCTATAAAATGATTTTTAGATTCTTTGATGTTGACAATTTCTTTGTTTAATGGTTCATTTTCCTTGACTTTTATATCTTCTATTTGATTTTCTATGATTAGACTTTCAATTATATCATCATCTACTAAAGGGGATGACCTAGGAGGTGGACTTTCATTGAATCTCACATTTAGAGATTCTTCGATCCTCATGGATTCTTTATTTATAATTTATAAGCCTTACTATTAGGAGAATAGCCAAGAAAGACGCCTTCGTTAGATTTGGGGTCAAATTTGGTAAGATAATATTTAGTATTAAGAATAAAACACTTACTACCAAACACTTTGAAATATTCTAGAGAGGGCTTTTTAACATTGAAAAGCTAGTAAGGAGTTTTTCCAAGGAAATGTCTAATTAAGATCCTATTTAAAATAGCGAAATTTTTCGCAGCAACCAATTGGAATTCGTGTGATCTAGGAATAACCCCAACAATTTTTTTTTCAAAATGACCATGTGAATCGCGCGACATGAAACATATGAAGAAATGGGGAAGAAAAGTTAAGTCATTATGATGCGGTCGACTTCACAAGAAGTTTTACAACTCCTTGGGCAGAGCACCTAACCATTGTAGTGTAGTGAGGTAAGACTCGGGGGTTGTTATCGTTTTCTAAGGGAATAGGTTAGAAAGGCTCGAACAGAATCTAACAGAGGTCTAAGAGGTTGAGAGACGATTCTTTTTGTATTTTTATAAAAGCAGGTAAATATCATTGGTTGAGAGGTTGGTTTTGGTTTTAATTAATTAAACTAATAATAACCAAAAAAATAAAACTATTTTGGTGATAACTTATATGGAAAACAAATGTATTTACTTATTCATGCATTACTCCTTAGTTTGCTTCTCCTATTTATGTTGCTTTGTCACTCTTATGATGATCTGTGTAAGTAATTTCTAAGTCATGAACGAATTACATGAACCCGCCGTCCTTATGTAATATTCCGTTAAGGCAACACACAAGTAATGTAGTATGAAGACTATTACAAGGCCCCTAAGAGTATATCACATGCAATTAAAACACTTAAGAAGGATTAACCATATTAGGGGTAAGGTATTATGAAGACTGTTATCGATGGTATCCTTTCTACACACTCGCGTTTCCCTAGACGTTTATGTTAATTTAATGTCTTATGGTTAGTTTTCTAAAGCCTAACGCGCACATCCATCACAAGAAGCAACATTAAAAGGATCTACAAACTAAGTTTCATGCAATCATAAGTAAATACAAAAGGGATCTAGCCTAACATGTTAAAAGGAAGTGAAAAATAATAACTAATCATGCAACACATAAACATATTGAATGATAAAAGATAGAAGATCTCACTTGATTAAAACATGAAGTCAAGGCTGATACAAAGGAATTTTAACACCCTAAAAACGGCCTAAGATGCAGCTAAAAACGTATTTTAATATTAGGGTTCGGTTCCCAAAAGTTTTACACTTAAAAACCCTAAAAACTACGGGTATATATAGAAAAAGAAGTCGCGGCGGTGTCGCAAGATTCCTGACGCCGTCGCTTCGTCGAATCTTCTAAGGGTTTCTTTTGAGGCGGTAACAAAAATGGATACCCGAATTCCTAAAGATCTAAAGGCGAACCTCATATTTTTTGGTGGAATTTTGAGGGATTTTATGCTAGTCATATAAATTCATATCTATGAGACGCTAATAATACTCGGTTTTCATCGGTATGTGTCATAATTTTTTTTTTAATTTTGGTTAAAATTACCATCTATGCTATGTTTCGATATATTACTAATCATTTTATTTTAAGACAAAGTAAATGGCAATTGAAAGAATAGTTTCTAAGGCTTATTTCCCTCCCCTTACACTTAAGTTGAACATTGTCCTCAATGTTCTTAAAAGTACCCGTAAAACAAATAAAGGGAAAAGAAAACAAATAAAAGAAACTATTATTTCCCTGGTTTGCTCAATAATGGAGAAGAAACATGCGATAACTGGTTAAATCGTCCTCCAAGAATCGTCCTCCTGAAACTTCATAAGAACTTTCGGGTTTCTTCTCATCAAATATAACCTGTAAATCAAAGACAAAGACAAATACACCTGGCCTAAAATCGGCGGGATAATGATATATCAACAAAACTTTACGGTTGACTCTATTAAAGCAGTAAAGATAGGATGAATGTGATGATATAATCAAGGTTTTTGCAGGTTTATAAGCAAATTGCAAATTTTGGATATTGTACAAATCATTTTTTGAAAATAATAGAAATTTTTTGAATTTTCACAAAACTTGAGGCGCGACGCCGTCAGGAAAATTCATAACACCGTCTCCAGCCACTGTGAAAATTTAACATTTGTTTTTCTTGAAAAAATTTCTGCACGCAATTCTATTAGTTATTCCTTAGGTAAAATACTGCATAAAACCTAAGATTAATCATTACAATCATATGACTCGAAAGTGACGCGAATTAATCTAAACAATTTTTTTTATATGTTTGAAATGATTCTTATAAACCGGATATTTTCCCCTACACTTATTTGATGCAAAATACCTTTGATTGCAATTAAGACGAAGTTAAAAACAAAGCAAAGCATGATCACAAATGATTCAAACATATAAGAATAAACAATAAAGAGTTAAAACACAAGACGCTCCTAAATGCGGGAAATTAAATATTGGGTTGCCTCTCAAAAAGCGTTTTTCTTTATTTAACGAGTCTTGTAGCTAGACTCGGAGTCATACGTCCTTACGTGACTCCTCCTTCATCTTTTCTACTCTTTATCTTGATAAGGCTTCGAATTGCCTTGGTCACACTTTCGTCATGCCAATATGCGGGCCCTAGATTCAGACTGTCTGAGTAGTGGGTTTTTTTTTGTTACCATCGTTGCCAGTCATGATGAATGATGGTATGTTGTTCGTTTTCAAGATATCTTTATCAATGTGCTTGAATCTTTCCATTTTGTGGGGCATCTCGAATATTATCTTTTCTCCCTCTTTTTCGAACGTTATTATCCCTTCATCTTTGTCATAAACAAGCCCAGTTCAATATCACCAATCACTCAGAATTGTCTTAGTTTAACAATATTCTCATATCGTTAATCGACAACGGATTAATTTAGAATAATACATTTATTATTCATGGATTTAAACATGCAAATATGGGACACAATTTATAATATAAAATAACAAAAATACCAACGTATCATTATCATAAAATAAAATTGTTTTAACATCCATTATCCAAATACTAAAACACAGATCTACATGAAAGTACTAGCTTAACGAAGTCTCATGCTCTTAGCATGTTGAGTAAGCTTTCCTTTCGGTAAAGCCTTCGTAAAAGATATGCTAGATTGTCATCTGTGTGAACTTTAAGAAGGTTACTTCTATGGTAGTGTCTGGCGCCCATCTGAACCCCCGGTTCATTGGCGATAAGAAGTGCGGCTGAATTGTCGCAAAACATCTTAATTGGTTCGTTTGAAAGAAAAACGTAAATATGTTAAAGTTCAGGGTGCGTTTTGAAAATTCAGTTTTTTAAAAATATATATTCACTTGGCACTACTGCTCTTTTATATATATTTATAATTATAATTTACAATTTTTTTTGTTTTTAATCATGTAGGTGTTGTTTGTTTATTAAGAGGCTCTGAATCTGAATCTGACTCGCACATCTGAATCTGAATCTGAGGCCTAAATGTCTGAATCTGAATGAAATAATATTGTTTGTTTTTTGTATAAAAAATGTCTGAATGATATTAATATATAACAGTTTCATTCGTATGATACATAAACGATTATTAAACATTAAATTTAACAAATGAGTCATTGAACTAACACGACCTAGTAACATATAAATAAGTTGTGTTAAAACAAAACATTCAAAGATATTGTGTCGCCTTTAATCTCGTAAATTTATCATATATTGTTGGTATCAAGGTTGTCAAAATCGCGATCCTGATCGTAGGATAGTACGATCCTACGATCCCAAACACAAAAAACGATCAGGATCGTAACAAGATCGCAATTCAAGCCGGATCATATCAGGATCGTAGGATCGTAGATAGGATCGTAGGATCGGATCGGATCGCGTAGGATCGTAGAATGGCCTTATTTTGGACTTTTGGTAATTTAGGCTAAGGTTTATAAATTTTCATCAAGACGGTTTCATATTTTTTTCTATCCATAATCGTTTAACGATTGAAACATGAAGTAGGTGCACGTATGTAGTAAAAATAGCGACATAATTCTCTCTAAACGTATTATTAATACGAAAGGAAAAGACGAGAAAATATATAATATAAAATAAAAAAAGGAATCAAAGGAAAAAAATAAAGTAAAAAAGCTAAAAGAAAGAAAGAAAAAAAAGAAGTAAAAAGTTAAAACACATTAAGAGGTAGTAAGACATCCCCTTCCCATCTTGTTGGGTAAGAGGTTTCAGCCTCTGACCGCCTCTGAACGAAAATACATCTTCGCCATTTCTTAAAACTATCACTGTCAATTAATTTATGATGATAAAATTATGAAAAAAGTCGAATATCTTAGAATATATTTAACATTGTCATGTAACAATTAAAATATTTTTGAAGGAAAAAAATTCAATTTAATACTCAAAATATGCATGCTACTATTTGATTGAAAAAATTAGTTATATATTATTATATTAGTTGAAAGGCTCTTATGTTAAGTTTGAGCATTTTTATCATCATCATATTATCATATTTAATATTTTTTATTTTTAAAAAAATAGCGACATAATTCTCTCTAAACGTATTATTAATACGAAAGGAAAAGACGAGAAAATATATAATATAAAATAAAAAAAAGGAATCAAAGGAAAAAAATAAAGTAAAAAAGCTAAAAGAAAGAAAGAAAAAAAAGAAGTAAAAAGTTAAAACACATTAAGAGGTAGTAAGACACCCCCTCCCCATCTTGTTGGGTAAGAGGTTTCAGCCTCTGAACGAAAATAAAAAACAAACGCACTGAATGATCAAAATGTCTGACCGCGTCTGAACGAGACAAATTAAGAGGCTGTTAAGAGGTATTTTTTTAAAAACAAACACCACCGTAGTCATACATTACAAGTTTTGGTCACGAATATTAAATATATGTGCATACTTATTTATGGTAATATAGTAATATATTAAGCCTCGTTCGGATGGAACGAATGGCTCAAAAACCCCTATATTTTTTTTAAAAGGCAACTTTTTATTAAAAACTAGCAAGGCGCTAGAAACATTACATCGAAATTAAATAAGGGTTCTTATACCAAAACTCCTTAGAGATAAAACTGGAACAACGATTAGTGCACCAATTAAAAGAACAAGAGACTATGTCGTCGAAGATCCTTGAACGCCTTGGAGGAACATCATCAAATAGGAGCCTATTCCGAAAAGACCAAATGGACCACCACGCTGTAAGAAAAACACCCTCCAATAAAGATTTAAGCTTAGACGAAAGCCGAGTTGAAAGAAACCAAGCATCCCAATCTGAAAAAGAAACCATTGCTGTCCATGGGAGATTCCACCATATTGTTTTGTAATCTAGCTCCTTGCTAGTTTTTGTTTCTAATAAAATCGCCGTTCCAAAAAAAAAAATTTCCCTTAAAATGTTTATTTAACGAGTAAAGTACGGTTCAAAGGTTGCCGCGAATTCAAATATTTACAGTTTTCCTTAAATAGCTTCGAGAGAACAAGCTAGTGGTTTAAGATATCAATCTAAAAGTTATAGTCAAAACAAATAACCAGCATTATACCCGTTCGTTGAAACGGACAGTTTTATAATATAATATTTATATGATTAAACTAAAAACTTTATTGTCCAGCATCATTAAAACATCATTTAATTTAACATTTACCAAACATCATTTAAAACACCATTGGATAGGTGACGCTCCTCTCTATGATCTTTTCCCTCGGTTATTTTCCTTAGAAATGAGCGGTGATGTTACTGTGGCTACTAAACTACATGGTTTGCTTTCGGATTCTTTTCGTCGTCCAGTTAGGGGTGGTATAGAAGCTCAGCAGCTTGCGCGTCTCCAGAACTTAGTTGGTACGTCTATTCTCTCGAACTCTGATGACCGTTGGGTTTGTAATTTGAACGGGGATGGGTCCTTTCAGGTTAAGAACATTCGATGTTTACTTGATGAATATTTTCTTCCTAATGATCCGGTTGCTACTCGTTGGGTTAAGTTTATTCCTATCAAGATTAATGTTTTCGCTTGGAGGATTTACTTGGATCGTCTCGTCCCTACACGGCTGAATCTAGAATCGTCAGGAACATCAAGTTTTGGATCATCTTGCCCGGATTGTAAAGATGCTGCTGAAGATGTTTTCACATTATTTTTTTCTTGTCCTTTGGCTGTTGATGTTCACAGACCATATATGTCGTGGTGGAATTCGACGTGGTCACCGTTAAGCCTTACAGTGAATGGATGTCTTGGGTTCAAGATATTTCGTTATTGGGTCCAATTCTAAATGTATCTGGAAGGTATTTTTCTACGTTTCATGGTTGGTCTATTTGGAACTATCGGAACATGTTCTTTTTGCCTCAACTCCCTCGGAAAAAGATATCATCTTTGATGACATTGTTACTCGTTCGTTTCTATGGATGTCACTGCAGAGATGTAATAAGGCGCTTTAATGGGATAGGTGGTTGCAACACCCTTATTTACTTTCTTTGTAATTTTCTAGCTTCTTGCTAGTGTTTCTTTTTTGTCTAATAAAAGTTGCCGTTCAAAAAAAAAAACATTTACCAAACACACGAATACACTATAAACTTTACTATTCAACATCTTTACCCTTTATGAACCTTTATTTACACGCTTAAAAAATATATAAAAAAGCAACATATATAACTACATAAGTCATTTCAAATGAAACTTACAAAAATGGCAAAAAGCATTAGAAGCGCAAAAACTACGATATAAGAAAGTAGTAAATTTTTTAAGGGACATGATATTAACAGTAACAAAGCTTCATGGGTTATTGGAAAAAAAGTGTTGGCGTCTAAAGAAAAAGGGGGCCTGGGAGTTTCAAGTTTATTTGCTTTAAATAGAGGTCTAATGTTTAAATGGATATGGAGGTTCTATACGCAAAATACTTTGTTATGGGTGCGGGTCATTAAGGCGATTCACGGTACGATGGTAATGTTGGAGCACATTAAATCTGGTGCTAAATCCTGCTGTTGATAATTGTAAGGGAAACTCAGCTCTCCCGGGCCCCCCCCCCCCTAAACCCCCCCGAAAAACCGCCCCCCCCGGTCCAAAAAAACCACCCTCTTCCCACCCCCCTCCAAAAATTGAAAACTAAAGATCACTTACTTGAATGTAAGCATGTTAAATTGGAAGGTGATAAAACTGTTATTTGGGAGGATATTTGGATTGATGGTAAAACTCTTAAGAATCGGTTCTCGCGCATTTATAGTCTTGAATCTTGCAAATTGATCACGTGGTGCGAAACTTGGCCGCAGCTAGTTAGATATTCTTTTATTCTAAGAAATGCCGAGTGTGAAGTTGAGCAGGATCATTCAACGAGTTGTCAGCTTGGGTGCATGATTTTCTTTAAATCCTAGTGTCTGTACAGATGGAAATGGGACTTGGAGACTCGGAGATTTTTTCTGTTGCGTTCGGTTTAGAAAGATTATTGATGATAAATCGCTTTCGGATGTTGACTCGAAAACTCGGTGGATAAAATATGTGCCGATAAAGGTGAATGTTCATGCTTGGAAGGTTAAGACAGATTCTCTTCCAACGAGGTTTAATGTTTCACGCAGAGGTATTGATATTTGATTTCCATTTATGTGTGCTATTTGTGATAATGGGGTGGAGACGTCTAGACACTTGTTCTTCTATTGTTGCATGGTTAGACAAATTGTTCACAAGATCACTCGTTGGTGGGATGTTCCTTATGTTGAGGTCGAATCATACGAAGATTGGTATAATTGGCTTGTGAACCTGCGGATTTCTTCTATGCATAAACAGATGTTCGAATGTGTTTTCACTATGTCATTGGTGGCAACTTATGTCGATTTCGTAATAAGCTCATTTTTGATTCTAAACCTCCTTCGCATGCGTTGTTTTTTGATGATGTAGTTTCTATGTCTTTTCATTGGTGTAGGTATAGATGTAATGCGTCGTTTAGTTGGTACGATTGGGTTAAAAACCCGAATCTTGTCACTGTGTAATTGCTAGCTTCTTGCTAGTTTTGTTTCAATAAAATTGTTGTTCAAAAAAAAAAAATAGCAAGGTTGTTGGGACGCAAGAAGTCGACATTTCTTTTTTTCTATGCGACAACTCGGTTCCCTTCTTTTGCGGACGAAGCTCAATAACCTTCTTTCTTATCTGTCACCAGGGGCGGACCCAAGATTTTCAATTGAGGTGTTGCACAAAATAAATATTGGGACAACTAAAGTTACGCCGTAAAAAAATAAGGTAGCACAAATTTTTTTAGGGGTTGCACAAAAAAAAGGCATTTTGAAATCTTTTTTGCATTCCGTGACCTTAAAATCAGGTGTAGCCTGTGCTACACCCGGCACCTATGTGAGTTCGTCCCTGTCTGGCACGCCACTTCTTTCTTTCATTACCTTCTTTTTATCGTTAGTTAAGAAAGGTGACGGCATCATATCAAAACCTTCAACGCAGAACTCTTAAGACATTGTGATACCATTGCGATCCCTGGCAAGAAACAAATTTAAATTATATCAAACAACAGATTGTAGCTTTTTCTTGCAACCTGATCCTTCCTTAACTCAAACAATTCAAAGAAGCAAGCTCCATGACCCCTGATCAGATTGAGTACACAGCTTAATTAATTAATTATTTTTAGAAATCATATCGTTCTTCAATCTCTAAAGTAATTGAATATTACTAAATTTGGGTCAAAAAGCAATAAACACTAAAAATACTCGGTCGTCTTATCTTTTATTCCTAATTGCAATTAGGGATGTCAGTAAGGTCGGGTTGACTCGAACCACACCCGAAGCCGATAAGGCTTATCGGTTTGGGTTGAAAAAATCTTGTCGAGTTGTTTGACCCGAACCCGATAACCCGACACGTGTATCGGTCCGGGTAGGGTAAAATGTATTTATCTATCGTTAGTCGGTCAACCCGTTAAAGACCCAAAAATATTACATAATATTTTCCTAATTAAAGTTTTAAAGATACTATATTGATTTGTTGTTATTTGCCTGATGAAGCGTGTTTACTGTTACTGTTTTTCGTTAACCATGCATATGTTTTATCAATTTGTTTCTTATTTTGTGCTACAATTTTTTCCTTATGGTGGTGATGAGTTTAAGTTATACTATTGAAGCAAATAATATAAAATAAAACAAAGTGTGGAGCTTATGTTAGTTTTCTTTTAGACGACGAATAGTTTATATTATTTTTTTATTGCTATTATGGTGTTTTAACGGATACAATCTTTTATTTGTTTAGTATTATTTTTATTGCTGTCTGGTTTTATTCAGATACAATCTAAAAACGATTTTTTTTTTTTATTGTAATACGAAGGTTGTCTATTAATAATTAAATGAAAATGACATAAACGCACACCCGATAACCCAAATTCACATCCGAATCCGATAACCCGATCCTTTAATCGTGTCGGGTTTGCGAGAAACTCGACATCAACACGACCCATAACAACCGGTAACCCGAAACCAACCCATAACAACCCTAATTGCAATCAAATAAACAGAAAACCTGTGATTTTCAATTTAAATCTTTGGGCTGGATCTTAACATCATCATAATTAAAAAACAGATTATGGTTTTACTCACCTTACTTTATTGTTGGTACTCTAATTCACTATGTATCCCTTTTGCAATTAGGACAATACACAAACAAAATCAAAACACATAGCACAAACAAAATCAGGCAGAGAAAACCGTTTACACGTTGCTTACTTTGTTTTCCGACACTAAGCTAAATGTCGAGTCCTAATCTTAGAAAACGGTAGGTTATTTATTATATCAAGCAAGGGTGTTCAGTTTATGAATAAAATATAATTTTTCAAAGTTTTACTTTTGCAGCCTGGTAAACGAGTAAAAGCAGTTGGACTGAAAAGTGCCGGGATTAAGTCTGCTAGAAAGACGTGGGAAATATCAGCTGATAATGAAGGCCAGAAAACTTTACCCGAAGGTGCGTGAATAGTTACTAAAATTTTATAAACAAATTAGTTTCCAAGTTTAGATAAACACTGTCCGTCCTCTTGATATATGAATCATAAAGGGTGTTAGCTGACAATAATATGCAGGTTGATCCAAAGGTGGGTAAGCAAGAGTTTCTTAAAGGTTACTTTAAAGAAAGACATGATAAAAAATAATGGCCTTAGATTCTCAAAATGCACTGATCCAAAGGTATTATATCGTGTATCATTTTACATTGTTTATGATTACATGATCTTTTTTGCAATGTAGCATCTTATTTTTGATGATATGGAGATGATCACTCATTTTTTCGAGTGGACAATTTCTTTGTTGAAGTCTCATTCGTAAATTTTACATAAACAAACCATATGATTAATTATGCATCTGAGTGTATCGGAATGCAGACTATATGTAACCATCTGGAAACCAGCATGATATGGTACTATTAGATTCATGATGTATTTCAACCGAGCTACATGCTCGTTTTTTAGTAGAGGTGCCATGTTATGTTCTGTTATGTGGAGCAATGGAAGTTAATCATGCCTAAAAATGTATCTGGTAACTTTTTTTATTGCGCATATCTTGGTTTTGGTCGTAATTATCAAAATAATCCGCACTCGGCATTTGGACTTCACAATATAGTTTATGAATTTTTATCAAATTTTTATTATGAACAATTGTGTAATTCTCATCTTTTTAGCAGTGTATGTTGTTTCATTTAGACTTCACACATATATACATATACATATTTTTCAATATGAAAGTTTAACTTTTGGGAATGTCTAATACCAAGAGTCTACAAAAGAACTCCATGAAGTGGATGTGCATTGCTATTATAATTGTACTCGTAATCATAGCATCTTTTTGCACTTATCGGGCCACCAGGTAGATGTAAACAAGGGTATGGTTTTTTATTTGATCTTTAGAACTTTACTTGTTTGTTTACATGATGAATAATGTTTTCTTCTGATTATCAAACATTATATATTTTGTAAATAAAATTTATCATATTAATTTAAGTTTTGTCTGCAAGTACGTTAAACAATTATGGTAAAGTAGCGACGAGGTGAATCTCAAGCCGGTAGGAATCTTGATTTATGATTTTGGTCCATTATTGGTGTTAAGGTATAAGTTTTTGATATTGTGAATTCTTATTTACATCTACTTAGTATTATTTATATTATTATGAAGCGAACCTGCCCGTTGGGCGGGTTATGTTACTAGTACACACACACACACACGCACACACACACACACACACATATTGTGACTTCATTTTCAGCACCATTTTAAGTGGGATAACTGCGAGAACTTTCAAAAACATACATGCACGCCTTCAATAATTGTATTTCTGCACATATGTTCTAAAAAGAACAAATATGTTTTAAAAAAAACATATTTGTTCTAAAGAATTTTAAGAGAAATTGGAAATAATTTTTGTTTCTTTGAAGGTGTGCATGTATGTTCTTATAAGGCGTGCAATGGCAGTATTGCGACCGAGTGTAAGGTTTTGTGAAAGAAGAGGAAGAGTTCATGATGATATAGAAGAACATGTGTGGATTCTTACGATTATTGACGACGTGCATGTATTTTCTTGATTTTAAAAGAGGTTCTCGCACTTAAAATGGTGCTGAAAATAAAGTCCCCATATATATATATATATATATATATATATATATATAGAGTAAGGATCAAATGAGAAGAATACTTATAATGAGAATGATAAGAAGAAACCACAACCACACATTTATTGCACTACAAAATGCAATTGCATTCCCCTTTAAATTCTCCCTTCCTATTTAAAATTTATGCTTAAATCCTTCTTATTCTTTCTTATACTTTTTCTTCTCACTGATCTCTTCCCTATATATAATTATATATATATTTATTTATATATAGTAGAGATCCAGTGAGAATGAGAAGTTAATTAAAATAAAGAAGTTGGTGGGAAGGACTAAAACACAAATTTGGAGATGCAGACTTACATTAGATGCATTTTTATTCATCTAGATGCACCATGTTGAGTTTCGAAAGTTAATTTTGATGTATAGAGTGGCTGCAAATTGTTTTGCATGATTTTGGCACTGTCAGCGGGGGCAAAAAATAAGAAGAAAATAATAAAATGCATCTAATATAGTAATATGCATCTAATTAATAAAAAAGCAAGAAAACCTTACTTTATGATGCGTTATAATGCATCTAAGATTATAGACGTGTATCTAATTTAAGTCGGTGCAACCCGGATATGCGGTTATAGTTACTTCTTATCATTCTTATTTTAAAAAAACACCTCATTTGATCATAACTATATATATATATATATATATATATATATATATATATATATATACATTAAGGATCTAATAAGAAGAAACATAAAAATAAGAAGAATAAGAAGAATTGTGAGCCAATCGTTTAAAAAACAAGTAAAAGGGTATTTTTGTCCTTAATGATTAGAATTGGCAGTTTGATTACTCTCTAAAATCATGGTAGATCTATCTCTTAATTTTTATGAAACATTCATAAGTTAAAAACAAAACCACCGGTAACTTTATCTTGCATATTAAACAGATGTATGGGTTAGTGTCTTCTCAAATCATGGTGGATCAATTTATCACTTTTGTATTATAATGTAAGGTTTCATACGATGTGCTTTATGAAGCGCACTGAATGTGTCTAACAAGCAAAAGAACCCGCGCGTTGCGGCGGGACTAATTTTTTCCCGAATAATTTCTTTTGCGTTTCAGGAATTTTTTTTTGGCGATGCGTTATGGCGGGGTTAATTTTTAATATTTTCTTTTTTTTTGTATGATTCGGGGAAAAAAAATTTGCGTTGGGACGGGCTAATTTTTTCCTGAATATTTTCTTTTTTTTGGAACGGTTTTGTAAATTTTTTTACGGGAATTTTTGTGTAAGAAAATCGTAAATAGTTAAAAGGTGAGGGTCCGTTTTGTATTTTTTTTTTGCGTTGGGACGGGTTAATTTTTTCTCGAATATTTTCTTTTTTTGGGACGGTTCGATATCTTTTTATTTGGGCCGATGAATGTAAAAAAGTTGTGAACAATAAAAACTTGACGTGTTTTTTTTGTTAATTTTTTTACGGGATTTTTTGTGTAAGAAAATCGTAAATAGTTAAAAGGTGAGGGTCCGTTTTGTTTTTTTTTTGGCTAATTTTTTCCCGGATATTTCCTTCTTTTGTACGATTCGGGAAAATTTTTATTGCGTTGGGAGGGGTTAATTTTTTCCCGAATATTTTCTTTTTTTGGGACAGTTCGATATCTTTTTATTTGGGCCGATGAATGTAAAAAAGTTGTGAACAATAAAAACTTGACGTGTTTTTTTTGTTAATTTTTTTACGGGATTTTTTGTGTAAGAAAATCGTAAATAGTTAAAAGTTGAGGGACCGTTTTGTATTTTTTTTTTCCATTCCTACTTTGTGCATACAAATTTAAAAAAAAAAAAAAAAAAAAAAAAAAAAAAACGGGCTGGCCCAAAAAATGGATTCAATGATTGGGTTTAAAAGAAATTATCATGTTCTTTTTCTTTTGTGATTTAAATACTACTAAATATTCATAACAATTGAATTTCTGAAAAAGTATTATTTCATTGGGACATATTTTATAAAGTGAAAGACAATGGTTTCGAATATAACAGTGAGAAAATTAATCCCCTTAATCACTTGTTTGGCTTCGGGTGGTTCTCTTCAGCGGACTCAGGGCATACCTAAAAGGGTAGTAGTTTCGCTTAGGATTGATTTGGCTTACAATATCGATAATCAAAAAACAGGTAATTTAAAAAAATATATATTTTACTTATTATCTTTCTACGTTAATTTATAAAAGATTTTATTAATTTTTTCTCTTCATATAATTTCTATAATACTCTATACATTAACTTACAAAACAGAAAGAAATTAAAATTATATATATTTAAGGTTTCATACGATGTGCTTTATGAAGCGCACTGAATGTGTCTAATGCATCTCTATAAATAATTATATTGATTTTAGGTGCAACTAAAATCATAGATGCGTACATGTAGCAAGATACCTACCATGTCCAACTTTTATAAAAAAATATATGCATCTACAAGTAATGAGGACATATACATGCGAAGGATGCATCTGCGTTATTTTTTATAGATGCATTATAGTAAGATGCAAGATTTTAGGTGCAACTAAAATCATAGATGCGATAACTACGATATCCAACTTTTATAAAAAAAACATATGCATCTACAAGTAATGAGGACGTATACATGCGCGAAGGACGTATACTAAGATGCAAATTAAATTAACAAGTTATGATACATGCACCAATATTGAGTGATGCATAGAAGTTATACGTGACATGTCTACCATAGATGCATTTACAAATTTTATTAATAAGAATGTTAGGAGCCGATCGATATTTGAATCATGTGTAATGAAAAGGATATCCAGAATTTGCAAAACGAAAGCCGTTATATGTGATGACTAAGTAGAAATGCATTAAATTTACAATATTACCCTTAAATATCTTATTAATTGTACATAAATAAGATGTTAATTACACTTTTGCCACCTTGAATTTCTAGCCATTGATCATAGATCTAGTGGTTGAAATTACTTCTTATTCTTCTCATTTTAACTAATATTCTCATTGGATCTTTACTATATATATATATATATATATGTTTGTCGAGTGTATCTTTCTATTGTATAGTTGTAAAACTGCTTTACAAAACAAGACTCGTAAAACACAATTTCATGTATATTTTTGTTAATTTTATGTTTATTTTTATACGTTCGTTTACTTTTCACAAATTATATATTTTTAATAAAATGTTGTCTTTCAAAACAAAATGTCCAACATGTCGTTAGAGAAAATGTGTTATTTAAGAAAAAGAAACATTGTTGTTAAAAGTATTTTTATCTGTCACTAAGTGCATTTTTGTCGTTGAAAACATTGAAAAAAAACGCGCGTTACTTGATATTGATGTTTTTTTTAAGAACGGCTTGTTAGTTGTTAGTTTTACTTGATATTGATGTTTTAAAATGAGAAAAAAATATAATTTTGTGAGAATTGTTATTTTCGTGTTTTACATTTGTCACACATCTTTAAGTTCATTCATAATGGATACACCTTTAACATGTGAATCACACGTCGAGCACCTTTACGTCCCCACTTCTACAAGCGTGATCAATGAGTTTTGGAGACGAAACCATTTTTTAGTGTATTGTGGGTGTTTTCGTCAAGAAAAATGATACATGGACTTAAAGAGTTAAGCCTAAAAAGAGCTAATAATAATATGTTTGACACGTGTTGCAGTTTCAAACATTAAATTAAATATTAATGTAATTCCTAATCTACCCTTGGTACAAGTAACTGTTTTCTTTCGCTAAACGTTTACACTTTTTATTTTTTACCCCTTTACACCTTATCTTCCTCCCTGCATGCAAACGCCTCTAAATTCTGAACCTACCAATTGTGCCAACATTTTTCCTGCTCACATGTGAATATCTAACTTCCATTGTGTTCATAAATTATAACACCCAATTCTCAAACTCTAATTTGATAAATAAATAATCTCTTTGTAACGAAATCATGTGCATGTTCTTCTTATTACTAGTAACAAATTCGATCATTGTTATTTGTATAAATCAAGTCAACGGTCAACATTTAACATTTAAGTCAACATTTAACATTCAAAGTCAAGACATTTATTAGTCATTAATTTGTATTGGGCCTAAGCCCATTGTAATGATTCTAGAATGTTCTCTTGTATCTTATCTTGTATAACCAAGACCATCGTTTATTTCATCTGACAACCTAACCAACTAACCTTCTTTAATGTTGTACCATCTATCAATTGTTCGCGAGGTAGAGGAACAACTATATGGAGTTGTTATAGCTACTTGTATTAGAATTGTCATTGAAGTTGTTATAGCTTATGACCGGTTAATAAATTTGAGTAACTAAAGTACTAGTCAACTACAAAAATACAATGTATCAAAAAGGAACTAAATTATTTGGTCTAAAGTAAATCTCGTCACCTTTTTTTAATTTGATTCTTAGATTTGACGCAACAGGCTAAGAGGACGAGTTAGCCACTCGTGTCGTCGGATTATGCCATCTTAGCATTTTTTTAACACGAGAACCAATTACACCACATAAAATACCTTCTGACCCAGACATAACCCACAAAATCACAAATAAAAAAAAAAGGTAGTAACCCACAACGTGAGCTTGTGAGTACGACGCGAGAGCCAACAAGCCTTGGTATCGCTCTGGCGCCATGATTGTGGCGTTGTGGTACCACCCGAGCCCACCAACTCCTGGTACTTTGTGCTCTCAATGAACGCATATGTTTTTTTTTGAACGGCAACTTTTATTAGAAAGCTAGCAAGGAGCTAGAACAATTACAAAGCAATCAAATAAGGATGTTGAAGCCAACAATCCCAAGCAAACTTTAGATTACATCTAGAATTACTCCAAATGAAAGAACGAGAAACAACATCATCGAACAAAGTCTCTTTGCGCGGTTTCTTTTATTTCGATTGTCATCAACATGTTCATTTAGCGATATACTACTACGAACTTGTGTCAAACTATCGACTCTCATGATGTCTTGTACCGAGTAATTTTGAATTCAAATCTCGATATTTTTTGAATAGTTTTAATGGCTCAACACATGTACTTTGGCTTGACTTATTTTTCGTAAAAGTTGGTTTGACTTAAAAATTGATATCTACTCCCTCCGTCTCAAATTAATAGTCCCTCTTTCCAAAATAAAAATAAAAATAGTCCCTCTTTCCATTTTGGGTTATCCCAAAATTATTTTCCCCTTTCAAATATAGTTGTGAGTAATGTAGCAAGTTTATCATATTATATCTAATGATACTAGAAATTACAAACTTTATTCAAAGCTTTAATTAATTCTATAAGAGTAAAACTGTCATTTTGCAAAAAAATAAAAGAGAGAATGCAATAATGATATGTTTTCTTAAACTTTGTGCTTTTTGATGAGGGGTAATTATTTTGGTACGAAGAGAGTATATATTTAATAAATTAGGATTCAAGTTGATTAAAAACATGAACAAACTCTATGATGTCGTTAAAATCACATTTTAGTCACACAAATAAATATCACAACGTCATTTTATATTTTATTAACGTACTGTTGTATCAGCCAAGCCAATGGTCATGACTCGAACTGAAATTTGCACACATCTGTATATTCATGTATTTAACTTTTATTCGATCTCAAGACTTAGACGGGTCATCATCCTAAGACCTAGACACAATTAATCCTGTCACAATTAAGGCGTCCGCATAAAGCATCTTTTAGTTTAATTATAATCTATCTTAGGGAATCAAAGCAGTGGTGATCCTGTTAAAACCCAAGCCCAACGGGACTTTACCCACTTATTGTTTGACGGTGTTTTATATACAGGTAGTCCATTATTCAAATCTTTATCAGTTAATTAAGAGCATAATTGCTGAAACATAAACGGGTCACCTACCGGTCCAACTAAGCTCATAATTTAAAGACAAAGACAGAACATTATTTGTGATTCTATTGGTCCAGTAATATAAACACGATATAGAGAGCTATCCCAATATCTAGATTACTTTTTAGGTATCACTAAACCCAGTTGAATGATAGGTCGCATATTCAAACACATAAACAAGTATGAGGTGATAAACATAATTAAACAATCAACGATAAATTAAGAAATCGATTTTAAAACAAAACATTGAACTTTCATTAAGATGGCTAATACCCGAGGGTATTAGCCCACAACCATTGTAATTATACAAGCGTAATCAAACAATTGAAAATCGAACAATTAAGAGAGTAAAAATTACACGATGTCTTCTATGGATTCGTGATCAATGCTTGACCTTGGTGGCTGATCTTCTCTTCTAAAATTCGTCTTTAATGAGTATGATATAAAGAATATGATATTGCACACTAAAAACTCGTTTTTAAGTCTTTTATTTATAGTGTCTGAAAAAGACTCGATACGCTGTATCTGGAAAGGTCGATACGGCGTATTGGACTGGACTCCTTAGAGTGCGCGCTACGTTCATAATAAATCAGGGATATCATTCCCAATTTACTTGATTTACTGTATCTTCGAATAGTTATCTTCATGGATACGGCGTATGTAGATAGGAGGGATACGCCGTATTAGGAATTGGTCAAACTCGTTTTCTTGTGAAGTCAGGCGCTGATACGCCATATCTCTTTTGTTGGATACGACGTATTGGTCAAAAATCAGTAATCTTCAAATATCTTTGTTTTAGCTCTAATTTATGCGCCTTTTAGCTTGTCTTCACAAAATACTTTTGAATTACTGCATTTATCAACTTTAAAGCAATTAAGTACTAAATTATGCAATAATTATATAAAATTGGGCAAAACAGATGGGATAAATGATATAATAAAGTGACGTTATTTGATGTCATCAAATATCCCCCTACTTGAATCCTACTTGTCCTCAAGTAGACTTTAGAAAAAGTTTCAATTTATGAAAATGTGTCCCAACCGAAGTTTAGGATTTTTCATTTAAGCGTCATTTTGTCCTAATCACCTGTACATAACCAAGCTTTTCATGAAATATGGAAATGAAAAACACTGAGATCACTCAACTAATCTAGGGTGCAACATTTAAGTAGTACACTCAATTGCTCGATCGTGATTAGCTTCGTATCATAAGCTTGGCAAGGATACACATCTCTACCGCTAAAGCTAAGGTAAAACAAGTCAAAAGCTAAATTGGGTTAAGAAGGCTTAGGGTTTATCTTTCAACAATCTTTCACCATAAGTACCACACCAACAAGGAAGCTGTATCGTACATACACGACCGTAACGACGGAATAGACACATACAATCCGATCACATCCCTGTTCGTGTTTAACCAGCGGTTAGGATGAAGAATGATATATGACGGGGAGCTTCTTTCACCGAAAGTCGTCATCCAACAAGGCATCTAAGACATGCATACATGGCCGTAACGACGGAATAGACATGCATGCTCGAACAAGTCCTCGTTCGAGTGGACATTAAGGTTAGTTGCTAGGAAAGGGAAGTAAAATGGGTGTTAAACAAAATTCACGAAACAAATAGATTAAAGCCAACAAATAAGGTACGGTTGCTAGTAACTTTCCCCCGACCGTTCCATGACAAAGACTCAAACATATAGACAAACGCCTCGATCACAGAAATGACAAAGACAACCTAAGTTGGCGTTCCCATAACGGTCAACTTCCCTTACATCCCGCTCTTTACAAACTTTTACAGAATAAGTGGTGATATCGGCCACTTTTTACAAGACTTTACATCGTTGATTTTTGTATCGTATCAACGAATAATCGATCCTTCCAAGTAATTCCTTCGGTATACACTTCTTTTGAACCGACTATGTTTCTTCCTTCTTTTTTTGCTTTTTCTCTTTTTTTTAAACAATACATCATAAATCTCGGTTTAATTCCACCGTCTTCACTATCATAATTCATCCGGATAATCTTTTCCTTGTAGTACTTCTTCTTCGGACATGATTCATAATCGCGAAAGTAGCGAAACTTACGAGCTACATAATTTTCCCATTGCATTGTGCAATTTCCCGACCATTACAGAGATAGAAAAATTTCACTTTGACACAGGAAATACAAAACTTTACACGAAAGCAACTAGCAACATTGATTAAAATAGGCTTAATCTACACGGTAGGCTAAGGTGCAAAGGTGTAACGAAACATATAATATGGTGTAGAAAAAGAAAGGAATGGCTCAACAGGTTGTTCTAGGGGATTTTACTCTAAAAATGAGAGTAATCAAGGGTTACACGGGTTTAACTAACCAGTGTGGTTAGTTATTTTTACGACATGTAGGCTATTTGGTTTAATCCTAGAAATTTATCAGTTGAACATGTTCCTCCATCTAAATCCATAGTACTAATCATTGCGGTCTCGAGTGATATACCAGGCCAAGTTCTAAAGTCCACTACATCACCGGCACACTCATAATTTTGTGGAATTTTTAGTAAATAGTTGGAAACAGAATAGACTTAATTCTTACAGTATGTATCAAGGGTTATAGTGCGTCAGGAAATGTAACTAGTGATTTTTTACAAAAGTCATGCTGAATTTTTTTTAATTTTGGCCGTTTTTAAGCACTTTGCATGTTATTTTGTAAAAAAAAAGACAAGTACGTTCTAATTCTCTATCCCCCACTTAAATTATACAACGTCCTCGTTGTATAGATAAAAAAATTAAATAATAAGAGAAATTAGATTTAGAACGAAAAACTCCCTGATGTTTTGCTCGTGATAATTCTCCAAGATGAGTCCTTGTGCAAAAAGGTGTGTTGACTAGGGCTTCAGAATGCCCGGATAAGTTCAACACTTGTCTTTTTTAGAATATACAATATCATAGTTTTAGCAAGGTACTGCATAAAAGATTAGAAGACAAGTGCAAATTCTATCTCGCTATAATGGTACAAGAAAACAATTAAACACACAACTATACAGGGATCAATACGCCGTATCCCAAACCATAGGATACGCCGTATGGTTCCTGTAAAAACAATTAAATTATTGGAAATTAGATATTAAGTTTTAAAAAACTGATAACGTCCAGACACGTCTATAAGCCGTATCCAGAGGGTTTTGATACGCCGTATAGAGTGTCTGGGAAGACAGACTCGTGCAACAAACAATTAAAATGCGAAAAATAATAAAAATGACCTGGTTGTCTCCCGGGAAGCACTTTTGTTTCAGCTGGTCTTTAAGTTTGACCTTTTTCTTCTTTCTTCTTCTTTATTCATCAGGTGTCGTCACGACCCATCCTTCATCTATAAGATGTAAAAGTTCTTGATAAGCATCGAGGCTATCCTTTGAATGGTTGAGGTATTCGGGCTCTTTTATGGTAATATAATCCTCGTCATCATCGAATGAGTACTTCATCATCTTGAATCTCCTGATTTTGCAGTTCGATGGTTCAGGGTTTGGATTACCATTTTGTTCTTCATGTCCTTGATTCTCTTGAGTGCCACCGACGTTGCTTGCTTCATAATCTCTTCCAAATACACGGTTGACATCAAGATACAGATTATTAGCCCATTCGGTTTTCTTATTTGCGTATGGTCCCCGTCTGAGTTTTTCCATACGAGTAAATGGGGCTATCTTGTGAGCATTCACCTTTCACCAGCATTCTTGCAATTTTACCATTACATTATAATCTATCTCGTAGAAGTTTTCAAAGCTATCCTTCAACCATTTGCAGAATTTCATAACCCCAGGAGTCGCGTCTCCTCATGATCCTTTAATTTTAGCCTTAAGCGCTAAGGTTTCTTCCTTCAGTTTTCCATCAACTAGTTCATCATACCACCTGTGATCCTGGAAATAGGTCATGCTTCCTATTCGAACCATTCCTGGTAGTTCCCCACCATTACAGAACCCATCAATATCAGAAGTACACGTGGGCCATTTAGTATTTCCATTCTTAAAATGGTATGGTTCGCATATGTGATCACATAGTTGGTATGGTACCCCATTTTCTGACCATGGCTCTTCGGTACCCTTTTTTGTGACATTTTTCAACTCTTGTTCGTATTCATCATAAGTTTTTAAGTTTTGGACATCATAAGTGAACAGATCAGCGTTGATTTTTAGAAGGTAGTTGAATTCGTAGAATGCCACGCACAAGGGTGTCTCAAAGTCAAATAGGTTTCCTTCTATCTTGAATATTTCGGGAACATTGTCCGTTTCATTTGGGTTGTCGTCCTCCTCGGTTTCTTCTTCTTCATCATGATCAGAAAGATGGTGGAATTTCAGAATGAACTTTTCGACCATGTTATCCCAAGTAGTGATTGAGCCTAAACACTCCTTTGTAAACCATTCACTTGCAGCTCCTGCGAGTGAAACAGGGAAAACACTAAGTCTGAATCGGTCTTGAGTCAACCCATTGATTTTGATTGGCCCAACAATTTCGAGAAACTTATCGATGTGTTTGAACGTGTTTTCCCCAACATTCCCATTAAAAGCGTCATCGCGTATTTTCACCAAGAATGTTCCTTGTATTTCAACGATACATTTCTCGACCATTCTTCCTTCGTTGTCATTAGAGACAAAGTTCTTTCGGGTAGCGGTGATGTAGTCGTTAGGTTCCGCCATGGTGGTTTCTTTGTCAATCGTTTTCCTGAAATTAAGCACAAATAATCAGTAGGGTGTGCCCTTGGAAAAGGGAACACATAAAACAGGAAATTAAAAACAAAAAATTACCACTGTTACTGTATTAGATGACAGATACGTCGTATTCAATTGATGTGAATACGCCATATAGGTCTGTTGAATGCCAGTACGCTATATAGAGTTCAAGGAATACGCAGTATTGTTTAGAGAATAGATACACCATTTAGACTGTAAAACTCAATACGCTGTCCTGAGCAGAAGGTTTACGGCGTATCAAGTGATCAGTCAGAACAGAATACTATTTAAAAACAATTAAATGCGGGAATTTAAACAAACAATTAAAACACACAATGCGAATAAATACAAACATAATTTAAATAAT
>BQNB010074597.1:0-25775 GCA_026074375.1 Tanacetum coccineum | reverse complement strand
CGCAATAAAAAATAAAAACGGTGAAAATAACAAGGTATTTATAGTAACAAAACGAAAGAAAACCACAAACGGCAGGATGAGGACACGTGTCCACACCTCTCATCTAACGATGGAAATAAGGGGATATGAACAGTTGCGATGAGTCGCGTGCCCGACAAAGCGTCACATCAGTCAGAAAGCTGTGTGTCTAAAAATGAGCCACGTCACACCACGCTACCTACCAAGAAGCGTACGAGAGGCCCATACGAGTCTAGTAACATTCTTCGCACGTACGGAAAACACACTAGAGTGAGGGGACATGATAACGTATAGTACCGACTGGGCCGCAGACCCATATCACACAGCAAGTAACGGGCCCAACCTAAAAGCCCAAAGGAATCTAAGACGACCGGACATAAACCGGTCCGCAGGAAGCATAGCCTGCACACGGCCGCAGGGAGCACGAGATCCGCTGCTCCGCACATCCCCGCGGAACATGTACCACTACAAGACAAGCAACCACCCGTGACCAAGCCAAAAGAGTAAGGGACAGAGCATAGGGCTTCGAGGAAGAACGTCAACGTTCCTAATAAGGATAACAGACGATGATAACGATAACCTAGACAGTCATGCTACAAAAGCTGGCAACATCATCGACGTTGACCTCACAACAATAACCTCGTTACCCCCTGGGTAATAAGGTGAACCTCACCCTGTGACTCTGGCACCCGACAGTGACACCCGCCTATATAAGAAGTCACTCAAACACTTCTGACGGTATGACTTCCGCCATCATTGCACACATATTATTAATAACTCATACTTACTCTTACACCCGAGCTTAGTCGCGGGACACTCCTACCGCGGTAAGGCTAACGGTGCTTTTTTTCTTAGCAGGAGATTCTCTACGATATTCACTTAGTGCAAACATTACCAAGAGAGACGAGCTTACAATTCATTGTGAGTGAGTTCCCTCCCATTAAGCTCATTCACACCAATTTTGTACTAACAGAGACCAATTAAAATCAAACAACGGCTTCAAAGAGAATTCATTGCGTCAACCATATATACCGATTAAAATCCATGAAGTTCTCATATTTTATACACACAATTTATACCATGGTAAACTAACCGAATCATTATTCCATTGCACCAATTCACAGAATTACTTATTAAAATATTAAACAATCAATATCCTTATCATTATTTAAGAGTTTACGATGCAATCAAAAATTGACTTGCAAAGTATTCTATTACAATTTAATTCAAACAACTTACAGGCTACTTTCTTTTGGATGGCATGCGACAAGAAGAAACAGTACACATTCGGCGACACACTTCGAGTCAAGCAGATATACCGGTTCAAACAGATCCACAACATCAAACAATGAACATTAAACGGGATCCCTCCGGATCACCAACCGTTAGTTGACGACCGGAGGATGACAATATATAGCGACTTACCTAGGCTCTTGATACCATGTAGAAATCAAAGAGGGAAAATGACAATTGTATTATCGGATTCGACTAAACTATTATAATACACAAACATTAAATAGAACAAGACATTTGAAACCCTAAATACTAAACGGGCCTAGACTAATACGGGCCAATTGGGCCTTATTAAACTAACAATTCGCACATCTGAATCTGAATATTCGGTAAAAAAATCTGAATCTGATTCTCATTTTATTCTCAATAAGTGGTTGAAAAATCTGAATCTGAATGAAATAAAACTGTTTGTTTTGGTAAATATGTTTAGATGTGTTAAACTATAGTTTTACAATTCAAATATAAAATGATTGCATTCGCACAAGAAATATACTTTATTAAATAAAAAAACAAATTTTATAATATAATCAATTTAAAGTTAAAAGTATTTTAAACAAAACATGCAATCTTATGTTTATTCGACAAAAGCAAACGTGTCAGAGTTTGAATTAAACTTTTAGTACGATTAAATAAATGAGTCGCGTTAGAATTGAGATATATGAGTCCGAAACCGTACACTTCAATTTGAACAATATTTGAATTGACACATATCATCTTATACACTCTTTATCAAACAAAATGGATAAATATCCTCTCAATTCTCAATGTTAAAGTCAAACATGATTCATCATGTTGGTTTTATTGTGAGAGTGAATGAATTAGTGGGTCCATAATTTTTACCAAAAGAAAATGTTTTATGTATTTATCTTATTTGTTATTGGTGAACATGATTTATCATGTTTGACTCAAGTTGAGAGGATCTCAATCCTAACAAAATATATGCAATGATTCTATCTAATACTTTTAATACAAAAGATAAAGGTGAAACAAAAAAAAATCAAGAAATGAAAAAAAATACAAAAATAAAAAAATAATAGCAAAGTAGAAAATAAATAAAACCAAAATAAGTAAGAAAAAAAAGATATTAAAAGTGTTTAAGTACACTTCTCACATCTAGTTTCAGTAGGAGGTTTATGTCTTTTACTTTCTCTTAATGATAAAAAACAAACGCTCTTAACACTGTTGGTCTCTTACTGCCTCTGAATGACATGAAAAAAATAAACAGCCTTAATGACCCAAATGTCTGACCGCATCTGAATGAGTTAGATTAAGATGCTGTTAAGAGGCATTTCTGAAAAACAAACACCACCTAATAGTGTGTTTGGGTTCATTTGGTTTAGAATTTGGATTATGTTACTTATTATCAAAGTTATATATTTAGGGTTTTTCTAACATGTGCGAGGTGGGGACATCAGGCTGTGTGTCACAGCCTGATTGGCCAACAGTTATTTGTAGGGCCTGATAACTGAGTTAAAACATAATGCTGGCCTAGAAAGTCAGGTTGTGACACACAGCTTGTGTCCCCACCTTAACATGTGCCCCTGGGGCACATGTTAGAAAAACCCATATATTTAATATAAATACACATGTTGTATCATATGTAAGACATTCAATCAATAGAACTATTATATTACTATTTTACATGGTATTAGAGCTTTGGGTTCAACCCACCATGAAATATTTGTCCTCCGGTCATCGGCTACTCGCCAATGATTCGAAAGGATCCCGATCTATATATTTTCTTTCTCTTTAGATTTTCGTTTTAGTAATCATTTTGTCCAATCCAAATCAAAAACCCTAGAATAAAAAAACTCTAGTCGTCATAACATCGCATATTATGTTGATTTAGGCATCAATCAACAAAATTTGTCTCATCGGCATTACCTTTTGTTTTACCGCTGGAGATCATTTTTGTTTTTCGCAGATAGTTGTTGCAAAATTGTCGTTCCTACCTAAAGGCAAAGCAAGCCATGACGTAAAAAAACAACACGCAAAGGAGGAAGCCGTACAGAATAAACAACTATGCCACTAAATACAATTATGTTTCCGTTCCAACAAACAACAAAAGAAGATGATAGAAGAAAAGAATAAGCGACTTTCAACATATGTTCAAGTTTGTCCGTTTGAAGTCCCGTTCAAACTGCGAAGGAGTGTTAGATATGTTAGTTGGCCCAAACCTAATAGTGGGTTTGAGTCCATTAGTTTTAGAGTTTGGATTATGTTGCTTATTATCAAATCTATGTATTTAATATAAATACACATACAATCTTATATGTAAGGCATTCAATCAATAGAACTATTATGTTATTTTACACGTTATTAAAAAAACGAGTTCTTATCCATTATGTTCGTTTATTAAGACACTAAACGAACATAAACGAATAAAAATAGATGAACGTAGAAAAACAAACACAAAGTTTATTAAGTTATGCATAATATTGTGTTTTATAAGTGTTGTTTTATTCCAATAAACCAATTTTAAAAGTATATAATTAATGAATGGGCGAGATTTGACTTTTCTTCATGTTCGTTCATTTAACTAAACGAAGGTAAAATATTGTTCATGTTCATTCATTTATTAAATAAACAAATATAAACAAACTTTTTACCGAATGGTTCATGAAATGTTCACTGGACATTCAGTTCGTTTACAACCTTAGTCATTGCTCAAGCCATGACCTTTTTTGATGCTACATCATGCCACGCCAGGTTTTCCCCCTATCACATCCCTTTAAAGTAACACACAAAACACTCTCCCCATCACTAAGCCAAACACCCATTTTAAAACCCACCATTTTATTTTACTTTATAATTCTTATAAGGGTAAAAACTATAGATTGCCAACGTACTTACATTTTTGTCCTGGATTGAAACCTTTACTCTTTTATTATTAGATTGAACCGTAATCTTTTGAATTTTGTTCTCTTATGAGTAATATGGTAACCTGTAACCTGTTTGATAGGTAAAATTAAAATCTTGCTTTGACTTTTGGTAACATGGCATGCCACATAGATAGGACCACCACAAATCAACCACCATTCAAACTGGATCTGGAAGTCCTCAAAGAAGACTTTTCTTTGTTTTTGGTTCTTGAATATGTACGACTATAATTAAATTGTTTGCAGTGATTCTGACCAATACCATGACAAGTGAATGTCTTAAACGGTTCAGTTCAAAGACATCTATTTCTTCACCAGAAGATTGAAACAGCTCCTTTTAAGGGAAAAAAACAAAGTGAGATGGAAACTTAATTGATTTTAGTGTATATGTTTGAATTGATGCAACTAAACTTACAAGGTAGTCTTGTCTTTCTTTCATTAGCTGGTCTTTTAACTCGATAATGTGATTAGTTAACTCATCTGACTCATTCTCTACTTCAATCCCATTTAGCACATCAAGAATCTCTTCGTATAAAGCTTCAATCCCATTCAACAACCATATCTTCTCCTCAACAACAAAGAGAACCACATATTAGAAGCCCTTAATTGGTTGCATTGGAATATGTTGATCTTAGTATCTCACATATCATCTCTGAGGTACTTAAATAATAAAACTAAACTTTTTAACACTTACAATAGTCGTGCCCTAAATTCGATCCCGAACCCAGACTCCCATCTCGCAAGAGACACTGGAAATCTAAAAAAAGTTTTCCCTAATTTATCCTAACCCTAATCTGCAGCGACATAGAAGATGAACCAGACGATGACGAAGGCTGCGGGGATGACATTATGTCACACCCTGTCAAAGCGGAAACGCGAGGCGTAAACAAGAATTGATATCATCACAACACATGGTGTCTATATAGAGAATACTAAAATAAAAACTAAAGTAAAGCAAAGACACAAAGTGTCATAACAATACCCAAAACCTAATGGTGTCTTTATTAATGAGAAAGAGGTCTCGTCAATAAATGACATGCAAAAACATAATCCAAATGTTAGATATTAGAAAAAGACTCGGTCACCCCATGTATTTTACTGTTCAATATAGCTCGTAGTTTAATAGGTAAACAACTTTTGATTTGGTATGAACCCGGTACTATACCCGTTATTGTAAGAACTATAAATACCTCTTCCAACTTTGGAAGAGGTAAGCAACTAGTCATTTTACACACACTCTTAAGTGTGTTTTCTAGTTTCTCTCTCAACTATTCTCTCTCTCTAACTTTCTCTCTCTAGATCTCTTTAGATCTATACATATTTGTGTGAATTCGGGAACCTACAATTGGTATCTAATAGCCTTGGGGTGGATTCGTGATTGATACATATGTTTAAACAAGCTCAAATTCGTTGGCTTATTTTTAAAGAAAAAACCCACGCTCTTTTTGATTGTGGCTTTATTTGTTTTTAAACTTGTCTTCTCTTGTTCTACACATCAAAAAAAGGTTAGATTGTAACAATTCAATGGTAATACAAGCTCTAGTTCGATTAATAAGTGTTATTAAGTTTTTATGTTCTCGGAAGGGTTGCTTTCGTTTTTATGATCCACAAAGAAAATACATGTTATTGGAAGTTAATCTACATACACCATCTTATATTGCATGTTAGATTGCTTAGATTCGTGACTTTAAAAGAAAATAGTGGCTTGAGTTTAGCTTAATACGTCCAATGTTCTTCGTGAGAGTTGTTAAAAATTCATTATCTAACCGGGGTTTGACAAAAGTTAGGACAAGATCCGGAAATTTAGAAAAAGTCAAAGGCGAGTTGCCAAAGTCCAATGGCTAGTTGGGCCCAAAAGCAATGGCGATTTGCCAAAAGACAATGGCTGAGTTGCTTTTCGCGGCGTTTACACAGGATATGGCGAGTTGGCTTTAAAAAGGTACGGCGAGTTGCTAAAACACACGGCGAGTTGTTAAAACGGCGGGTTGCCAAAAACGGCGGGTTGCCAAAAACGGCGGGTTGCCAAAAACGGCGGGTTGCCAAAACACGAACGGAATGCTATAACGGCGTGTTGCAAAACGGCGGGTTTGCTTTATCTCACCAGCTGCGTTTAAAGTCACTAATGCGCGGTTTGATTATTTATTAAGCCGCGATTTAGCAAAAATATAGAGGCGGGTTTGTGTTATGATTACAAAGCGGGCGTTTGAATATAAACATATACGCAGCGGTTTGATTAAAAAAAAAAAAAAAAAAATTCAATTTTTGGCGGGAAAAGTTAAGAAAAATTTAATTTTTTCTATAGCCTTTTTATCCCATTTTTACACCAAATTTAAATTTTGGTAATAGGGAAAATTTTGTTAAAAAATTCAAATTATTTTTGGCGGGAAAAATTAAGAAAAAATTAATTTTTCAATAGCTTTTTTTAGCTAATTTTTACACAAAATTTAAATTTTGGTAATAGGGTAAATTTTGTGTTTTGGTCAAAATTCAAATATTTTAGGGCCAAATAACAAACCGTCAACCTAAACAGGACTTAAACTGCATTAATCAAACAACAAACCTACCTTAACATCAAACGATTATTCATTCACGGTTTTCTATTGATTTTGCAAAATCCCGTTAATATTTTATCGGTTTTAATCATAGACTTGTAAAATCCCGTGAACATAATTGCATTTTTAAAACTCACACATCAATCACATTTATCTACTTAAATCCTTAATTTATTTCCACACATCGATTTCCAATGGAAATCTCTACTTCTAGTTCAAAAGAGAGAAGAGCTGCAACTGACGCAACGGCTCGCAAAACAAAGCGACTCCCCTGCCTGACAAGGTTGAACAACACGAGATCACATCTTATGATCTCTATCTCCTTAATTCGCCTTATGCTATGATGCTATAAACCACATTTCGCTCATTCTTTGGTAAAGAGCATCAGACTTTCAGATTGAAGATGTTTCATAATCTGGATCAGTTAAGGCTACAACTTGAAAGAGAGAATCTTCATGGGGTTAATGCAAAGACTTGTCTTCAAGCACTCAGAACACAGTTCAAGGAATTTCTTGCTCAAAAAGGTAAATGCAACGGATCTCTGAATCAAGGTTGCAACAATACTTCGAATACATCACGCGCTGTAAACCTAGTGGTACAGACGTGAGTTACTCGAAACCTTGATACACTTGAATTGGTCATTCATTAAAGTTGTAAATTACATAAGGTGTATAAACGCATGAAAGAAAAAGAAGTTAATGCATTAAATAAAAAAAAACTAAAGGAGAATGGAATCAGTTGCATGGATGAAAACTTCAAAGCAACAATTTAAGTCAAGTGACAATACGAAGACTCAAGATATTCAGATCAAACATTGAAGTTTTTTTGATAACAGCTGATTGATCAAGGGCAAGTTTGATAGAGCCTGAAAACAACGATGCATTCAGCAAACCAGAGAGTGAAACTCATATGCAAAGGCAAGAGGAAAAGGTCAATATGCGTGAAGCAGTTGATGCTGGGTTGGTTGTCACAGAAAGCAGTGGGACAAATCCCGACAAGCAGAATACAAGTAGCATTCAGGGAGTTATACCACACAAGCTGTGGATGCAATATCAGACCAGTAAGTTGACAAAGAAGCATTTGCTGAGGTACAATTAACTGCTCAACATATTGTCATTGCTAATAAACAACAACATATTGAGCAATCTGAACCCATTTATGACACATATCTGTTGTAAACAATTGAAAGCAATACACTTCTACTTACATCAAATTATGTGTCATATGGGAGGAGAGATTATGACCAGTATGCATGCTTAAAACTGAGCATCTTCAAAACAAAAGATAAGTTGAATAAGAAATTTACAAGAACATTCAAACTTTTGAACAACGTGGAACAACAATGTATTTCACTATGAAATACAAAATCCTACAAAAGGAAGAAAGAATTTCAAAGTAACAAACCATGTAAGAATCAGGAATTTCCAGAATTTCGTAAATTTTTGTGAATAATGATTTGAAAGCTCTGCTACTGCCAGAACACACTAATTTGCCAACTTGAAGAAACAATAAAAGTTGCGAAGGAAACAAGTAATGAAGCCACAGTTAAAAAAGAAATCGATGTGCTTGAAACGATACAACGAAATAGAACACAGTGTGGCTAAATAACTTGTCAGCAAATGAGCAACTGCATAAAGAAAAATGAGGCATTGAAACAGACTTACAAAGAACTTATTGATTCAATTAAAAAGACGAAAAGTTCAGATAAAGACAACATGAATCTTTAATTTCCAAATTAATCCAAAAGTTTCGAAAATGCTGATTTAAAAGGCTCAGCTTCAGGAAAAGGTTTTGCAAATGCGGCATTAAAAAATGAACTAGAAAGATATAAGGTGTAAATAGCGTGGATACTAAGTTTAGCAAAGCATCAATCTTGGGAATACCGCCATTACACCATCTAGAAAATCATTTTAGTTGTTAGACAACCGAAAGTCGTTTACGTCTGAACCGACCTAGAATTTCAAGACCACGGTTTTCCTCCCAAGTTTGATGATAAAAATGATTTGGCAATAAACAGTCACTCTCATTATTTGCCTAAAGTTATAGAATCTGCTCTGCAACACTCATCAGGTGAATGCCCTGACTACCAAGGAATAGTCATAACGAATCGAATGGTTATAAGGTATATGGTTAACATATCGTACTACTAGAGGATGCTAGGAAAATGACACAAGACAAAACCAGGATTCCTAATCATAGGGATATGGCCTCTACTAGAGCACACTGCACTCCTAATGCTTGTATACCAAAACCTAGAAACATTATATATAGTTTTCTCCTGTATCAAATGTAGTGGAGTGAATGTCAAAATGGTGAGCACTAGTAGATCACTCTAGGAAAATCTAGTTTCTTCTTGGACTCAAACAATTGTTTTTGTCGATTTGTCATAAATCTATCTTAATACACTAGTTAAATATCTCGCGCGTCATTTAACACGACGGGGTATATAAACTCTTTTCTCTTTAGAAAAGAGTTAGTTGTTCATTTTCTAAATAATTCATTTTCCTATATTCTCTCATCTCTCTCTCTCTTCTTTCTCTCTCTACAAAAATAACTCATCTCCTCATCTCTTTTCTTGATCTAATTTCGTGTTTAAATATATGAAGTGAAGTGTTAACGGGATCCTACAGCGGTTTACTAAGATGATAATCTACTATCTGGGAAGCACCAGTGATGTACATAAAAGACCTGAGTCTCCTTGTCATCTTCCAGGAGATGACTTTCTGCTAGGTAATCTCAAGTTTATCTCGAAAGGTGAAACAAATGAAGTGTTTGGAATGACAATTCCCAAACAATTGATTACTCAAGCCATTCAACAATCTTTGTACTATCCAAAGTATCTGGAAATGGTTGCTAAGAATACGAAGAAAACACCACAGGATAGTGCAAGCAAGCAACCTGAACCTGCAACAAAGCGTGCTCCACCCAAGAAGCCCACAACTACTACTCCAGTCAAACCAACAAAGACACCTTCATCCAAACAACCTAAGTCTCCGACAAAGAAACCTTCTAAGCGTAAGCTTCCACAGAAAGTTAGAAAAGGAAAGCCTTCTTTCCAACTTGTTGATGAAGATGATGAAGCTCAACAAGAATCTGTTCCTCAAGAAGAAGGTGATGATCCTGATCTCGAACTGGCTAAGAAGATGAGTTTGGATGCGCATCAAGAAAAGGGAGAAGGTGAAGGTGCTGATGCTGACATAGAACGAGCTATTAAGCTTAGCTTGGATCCAGCCTTTCTGCCACAAGGTCGGGCACCTGTTGGAGGAGTAACGATCAGGGATCCAGTATCTGAAACAACTACCAAACTGCCTGAAGTAGTAGGCAAGGGTAAGGCCATTGTAACCGAAGAACAAGTAGCTACGGATCAGTTTATCCTTGTTAGGCGTGATCAAGCACCTCATGATTCGACAACTGGACCCTCTTCTCAACCTGAAGATGATACATCAGAGAAAGTGATCCATGAATCTTCATCAACATCTGATTCAGAACGAACAGAAAGTGAAACAGAAGCCGCTGCTCCTAAAGGTGACAAAGAACTAGGTGAAGTAGATTCGTCTACAGTATCATCAGGAGTAAGCATACCTGTTAGTGCACAAGGCCAGGCTGGATCAGACCCTGAAAAAGCACATGAGGCTCTGGCTGGACCAGACCCTGAGCCCATGCAAGAAGACCAGACTGGATCAAACTCTGGAAAATTACATGTGTCTCTTGCTGGACCAAACCCTGAGCACATGGATGATGAATTCCTCGCTACAGCCTACCCAAAGGTTCATGAAAACCTGAAGCTCATAACAGACGAACGTGTCATCGAAGATAATCCAGAAAGTCATTCTGGTTCTATGTCTTCCATGAAAAATCTCGAAGACACTGATAACTTTGGGGATCAATTTCTTTATGACAAACCAATCGAAGATGATCAGGAGAAATCTAAAGTTGTAGATGAGTCTGATTCCACCATACCTGATCCAAGTCATCAGGCCGTCACGTCAACTCCTCCAGTGATCGCTCCCGTCACTGATTTCTCATCTCCTAAACCTTCTTCACTGGTCACACCTCCACCAATCAACACGGAAGCTACAACAATCACCACATCTCTCCCAGAGATCACTCCATTCATCGCCCTTCAGCTAAGAGTGGCAAGATTAGAGCAAGAGATGTCTGAAGTAAAGAAGACTGATCACTCTGCTGATGTTTTGGCTTCAATTAAATCCCAAGTTCCTACGGTTGTTGATAAATATCTAGGAACAAAACTTGATGATGCTCTCCTTAGGATTCTTGAACGACACACTGCAGATTTAATCGAGAAATACTCTGTGCTGCCTGGCCCAGAGTCTATCAAGAATCAAGAATCTGAAAAGAGTCAGAAAGAGATTATCAAAATCAAAAAGGAACAAGGTGAGGAGAAACAAGAGTCAACTTACTCCATCAGGACAACTGATAAAGTTACTCTGGAAGAATTTGATCTAAAGAGTGCTCTCTTCAAACACATGAATAAGAACAAGACTACAAATAGAAATCCTGCCAACTACCATCTATACCATGCTCTTATGGAAGCATTAATAGCAGATGAAGATGCCATGGATAAGGAAGTTAAAGACAGGGTTAAAGACCACAAAAGAAAGCATGACAGTGATGATGATGAAGACGATGATGATGATGAAGGCCCTTCAGCTGGATCAAACCAGGGTAAGTCAGCAAAAAGGAGAAGACACGATTCAGGTGCTTCTGGGTCAGCTCAACCTCCTACAAAAGATGATGAGCAAAGTTCGAAGAAACCACGGGAGTCTGATGCATCTGCTTCCAAACAACATCCAGCTCTTACCTCAACTGGATGGCAGATCACTGACACAAGAGATGCTGTTGTTGACTCTTCGATGCACAGATCTGATCCCGAATCAGAACATTCTGAACAATCGACAGTCTGGTATTGCTTTCTGAGATTCCTTTATTGTGTCAAAGAAGAGGTCTTCTAATTCGTCTAAGAAGCTCAGGTTAATTCAAACTCTTACTCCCTAACAAGATGCTGCTGACAAAATGTAAAGCTCTCAAGGCAAGCAAGAAAAAGAGCAAGAACAACCTGGAACTGGAGGCTCCCAATAAAGGAACTGTTAACATACTAGGGTTCCTGATGATATCCAAAGTCTTTCTAGAGGCCTTCAGTGAAGGAACGGATCCAAGCCAGGGTTTCCCGATGAGAAAAATCTAATTCTTTAGTAGGAAGCAGATATGGCAATGAACAAATTGACAGAGATGATCATGGCTGGGATGAAATAAGGAAACAAAGCCTGATCCCTGAAGAAATATATAAAGTAAAAGATGACCTGAACAACTACTATGGAAACTGAAGTTGAATCCTGGTCACTGTTCTATCCACAAGTTTCTTCATCTGTACCATTACTGATACTTTCATTCATCGATCTCTCATCCCTAAAATACCCCCCATTATCTCCTCCTTGTCAAGAATCATTCATTATAACTTTCACCACCAACATCCGCACTACAGAAGAGCAATTCAGTTCTTGAAATGGTCAAGTCACGGCTCCTGTGCAAATCAGTTCAGGACCTGCGCCTTCTGTGATGACTCCCGATACATCGAGTTCAGGAATCGGCAAATTCAGAGTTCACCAACAGCCATATGTTTCCAGTCATGCCAATAAAGACTATGAATCCTGAGTTCACCATTGTTATATTGAGAACTATAATCTCCCCCTCTGTTTCCCTAGTTTCGTAGCTATTTGATGCTTCAATGAGCCAGTCGATTCCCAGTAGGGTTCACCTCACAACGGACAAAGATCTAGATTGAACAATCTACTAGTACTGTACACCAACAAATCAGAAATTCAATCTCAAGTTCACTCATCAAGGTGTTAAGAATAAATTCATGGACATCAGAAATTCCATAATTTAATAATTCACCCCTCCTTCATAATATTTCTTCAAACTCTGGTTTTGAAGAAACTAATCTGACAAGGGTCAGATCCATTAAATTTGCATCAACTTATACCACTGTTTTATACTATCACAAATTGACAAAGAATCACTCATTGGAGAATGTTATTGGGGCGTATCCTTCTCGTCCAATTTCAACATAAAGTCAAACAACAAGAACATGCCTAATTGAGCTACACTTGATACAAATGAAGATCCAACTCCACGTTTGTGAAACGGTATTTGTTGAGATCTACTATCTCAAAGATAGTTTAGGTTTCTGTACAATTTTGTTTAGGACTCCGTGCCTCAATTTCAGCACCTTTTCATAGCAGTTCAGGACCCCGTTCTTCTGAAATGGATGTTCTGATCACAACAGTTTCATTCCTCGCTCCACAACGACAAGAAAGTCTGTTGAAAATGGCTACTTCAGGCCTCGTTCCACCCCCCCCCCAGGAAAAAAGTTTTCAGATTAGTTACAACGTCTGACCCCGAGCCCCCAGGGAGACAAAAGTTGTTCTACACAGAGAAGATAGATCTCGTCCACAACAAGGGTTGGAATTTCTCTTCAGTCCTTTACTTGAAGAATATTACAATCCAACACACGGTCAAGCTAAGGAAAACATTAATAAACAAGCAACTGAATGCATCAATTTCAAGGAGAGAGAAGAAAAGTTTATTAACAATCTTTTGTACACTCAACAAGAAATAGTGAGTCTTCACACTCAACATTGATAATACCTGATGTGCATACATTAATCAACCACAAATTCAAGATAACCGTGATGGACCAAGATCATCCATTAGAACAAGTTCGTGAAATCCAACCATGCCAGGTTCAAACAAACGACAGCTTGCGCGCATATCCTTGAAAGTGTATGTTCGCACTCACTTGAGTAATGTTGAACCAAGAACAATGAGGAGGCAATGCTGAATTTCTGCAATGATCGTAATGCAAGCAGTGATAACTTCATCATTTAGACAGACTAAACAGCTGGGAACCGTCGACAAAACATTGCAAGATGGTATATTAAGCTAAAGTGGTTTAGGTAGAACAAAAAATATGAAGATCCAGTTTTGAACATCCAACATAACACGACTTTTCTCAAGGTTATGCCAGGAGAGGTATAGATTTTGAAGAATCATTTCTCCTCATTGCTCTCTAGTAAGCAGTATTTATTTAGCCCCCCGGGGATTTTTCGTTGCCCACGCAGACACAAGTCTTTTCCAATCTATTCAAATGGACGTGAAAACACATATTCTTATGGTCCACTGAAGGAAGATTTAACTTGCGTCAGCCGAAAGGGTTCGATGATCCCCAGATCACCAGAAAAAGTCTACCTTCTAAGGAAAATTTTTATATGATTAAAACAAGCTCCAAGAGCCTGATGATGAACTATCAAACTTCCTGATTCCCAATGATTTTTTCTAAAAGGTACAATTGACCCAACTTTATTCAAGAAAAATACGGGAGGAATATTTCTACTTTGTGCAGATTACGTGTGACATATTTTTGGTCACAAACCCTAAATATTCAAAGAGATTGAAAAGTTAATGCACAGTTATATTTGAAATTCCTTAATTGTGAGATGAAATTCATTATAGACTTCCGATCCACCAGTCCCCAAAAGTTTGTAATTTTATCATTCATGCACGTACGCTTTAGAAATTCTGAAAAAGCATAATATGGACAATTTCCACTCCATTGTTACAACCATCGGTCTACAAAACCCAATCAGATGTAGAATTGATAGAGAACCCCGTAACCAATCTGATTATCGTAGTAAAATTGGTCAACCAAGTACTTGACATCTAGTAGACCATACTTAGTGCAATCAGTATCCCATATGTGCAACGTTATTCAAGCCGAACCAACTCAAAATCACCTCAAGGAGGTTAAAAGAATCTTTAAAAACCTAGAAGCGTACCATTAACACGGGACTCGTGGTACCAAAGGATTCTGGCTTTGGACTAACAACTTTTTCAGACGTTGATCAAGCCAGATTTCATTGATACTTAAAAACACTTCTAGAGGTACAGTTCCTTTGGTGATCAACTTGTTAAAGCTGGAGGTCAAAGAAACAAAACTCGCACTGCAAAGTCTTCAGCAGAGTCATAGTACGTGACGTTATCTGCAAGTTGTGCTCAAGTGATGTGGATGATGAAACGGCTTAAAGTGTTATGCTTCAACTACAACAAAATACTGTTGTACAACGATCACAGTCACCAAGCAAACTCATGCAAAGTCCTTACAACACACTCATACAAAGAACATCCAAACTCGATTATCACTTCATAAAGGAACAGGTTGAAAATGGGATATTAATAAAATTATATTTTTCAGAACAGAATTACCAATTACTGATATAATTTATGAAAGCCTTCTTAGTATCGGTGATGTATCTTGTGCATAAGGCAAGGTATGAGATGATTGACTCCAGCAGAACTGGAGGTTCTGAAAAATATAACTCTTGATATTACATCACAACATGGACTTATGTAAATTTCTCGTGCATAACCCGGGCCTCATCGTTAAAGGAAAATATCCCTCACAGTGCAATTTT
The DNA here is from genome assembly GCA_026074375.1 of Tanacetum coccineum. NCBI lineage: Eukaryota > Viridiplantae > Streptophyta > Magnoliopsida > Asterales > Asteraceae > Tanacetum > Tanacetum coccineum. Next base: position 10,541 of record BQNB010074597.1, on the reverse strand, counting down.
TTCCTTAGCAACGAAAATATAAGTCTTTCGGATTGACTACTCTAACAAAACATTCAAGATTTTTGAGCTCATGACATGGCTTTGTCGAGTAGAGGGGAGGAGTTATTCTGACTGCAACCCGCTTTTTCAACTGAGGAAAACATGTCGTCAAAAAGACAGTTGTTCCTAACAACGGGTAATTAATTTTTCCCGGGCATGGATTACTTCATATCCATGCATCAAAGAAAAAGTGTACGTTTCAGTGCATTTATTTGTCAAAATAAGAAAAACTTATTTCCAATTGGAAAAGTTTCTTCACAATGAATCAAATTTCAGTAATCACGAAAAAGAATTTCAAGATAATTCGACCTCTCAAACATGACAACAGCTCGTAAATTAGAAAAAACGGGTCATTATTTGAGGGGGAGAAAAGTGTCTAAAATCTTTTAAAACGTCTTTCAAAATAAGTCAATGTGATTAAACTTTTTAAGTTTTGATAATGACAGATACAATTTAAAGGGAAGTATAATTCATATACTACATGTGCCTTAGATGTCATTTTGCTTCAAACTTAGGGACTTATTTGCACATGAAAGACTTAGTGAAAATCAGGCTTTAACTACATACGACTAATATTGCCACGCTTCATAGTTTGTAAAAAGACTTAGGAATGTTTAGAAATTCCTTTCGTTAGTTTAAAAAGCCTTGAAACTTGATTCTCACTGAAATAGATTTTATATTATTGAATTAATGTGAACAACGATCTCAAGCATGTGTGCATATAAGATATTTCTATTCTGAGTATCCGAAAACATCAAGGGGAAGGAGTAAATACACTGAAAGGTACAACAACTACACGTAAGAAACCATATCGCTTATTTAATGTAGCGCCAATCCGTGAAAGACAAATGTCTTATCCGCAGATAAAATCAGTGTTTTATCGTGTTACTTTCCGGTGTTGCTATCCAACCACATAGTAGAAGATATATCTTTTCATTTATGGTATGGCATCGTATGAGATACCAGGGAAATTGTGTATTTTCAGAAGATTGATTAGAGCGTGAGAAATTGGTTTACTGATTCAATTAATGCTTCTATAACAGTCACCCATCACCAAAGCGTGTTTTAAAAAAGAGTAGAAATATTTGATCAAAGAGGCACATATTGGTTATGATAAGCATGATAATTCCTCTAGTAGACAGTAACCGAAGAAAGAAAAGTGTACAATTAGGGACTTAGTTTTTCTTAGGTGTTATCAGTTCGTCTACTGAGAGGATAATTTGAGATATCGGACTTAGTTGACTTTGGTGATTCAATTCATATTCAATCACTATCATTTAATAGAATTAGACATCCGGGTCTTAAATGACTATGGTGTTACGGTTTCAAATTAATTGTGTACTACATCGATTTGCGTACAGACTTTAATAATTCTTAATGCAAAATTGCAAGAAGGCCTATGAAACCTACTCAAGAAATATTGCTGATTCAAGGGGAACTAAGACAAACTTCAAAAATAGTATCGCGACGACTGCAAACTGGCTTACTGGACAAAAAGACTATTACATTTTGGTTGACATTTTTCAGGTCCTGTCTCATACATAAATCCTTGTGAATAGTATAAATTTGTTATTGTATACATAATTATATGCTAAAATAAATAGTAATTGAGTATGAAATTTACAAGAATTTCGTTAAAACATCAAAAATCTTTCAAATACTTGAACTCGACAATATCAATATATCCACAACGATTGAGGGGAGCATTAAAATGTTCTAAACATGCTTGTAAGTAATTGTGCACACTTTTCTCCCAATCTTTTTATAACAAATTAAATCAAAAGATATCCAAAAATGTCAATGATTTGAATTTTTGATAAGGGGGAAAATGTTATTAAAATATTTAATTGAATCCATATATCTCAGTGTAAACTCCACCACATGTGCTAAACAGTTTACGAATACCGAACACAGTTGAGTGGGGAGCGTAAATCTAAAAGCAAAAACAATCGTGTACTAAACCACTATAAAATTAATATCACAAGAACCCTTATTGAGTTATTCAACAGTTGATTTTATTGCAAGGTAAACGTGTACCAAAAGACAGACCATGTATTTACTGTTATCGAAGTTTTTATAAGGATGTAGGTTAGGTAACACGATCCCATGATCCTGCCAGAACCGAGGATCTATCCCAGAGGACTATCCACAAGTTAGTGTATAAGTCCCTTATGTATGATAAAAAGGAGTAAAATGTGTTGAAAAGAATATTGCCGACTGAGATGAGCTAGTACTTGAATAAAACCAACAAGGTTCTAGTCATGGATATCTTGGTAAGCACTAAAGGTTGAAGATGAAAAAGAGATTGTACGATAAAGTGTGTAAAGTAAAGAAGCCCTCCAAACACTTAGCAAAAAACCGGTTATAATACTTAAGTGCATTCAAAATCACTAAAATTATTGATGACATTAGACGACATCATGTGACGCCATGATGCAATGCACATCCCTTGCCTAGCCAGTTCGAGTTTCTCTTTGAAAGGAAACTGTCACATTTGTGTTCACGTATACTGAAAACCTGGCAATCTATTGTCTCACTCACTCCTAGAAGTCGGTATTGAAAAGGTGGCATTCGCTCCCAGCCTCGATCACTAATATCAAAGCTGCACTTTCAGTCTAGGAGCAAGAGATCAATCAATTAAATCTCGTGAGTACAATTCAATTTACTTTGTTAAACACACTTTGTATTACAAGTTTTATCATACGAGTCTACGCATTATCCTTATGATTTGCCATAACGATCTGAGTGACTTAAGTTATACACATGAAAAGATGAAATCAGCTTGAGCCAACTTCAACCAAGCTCATGGTAGAGACTTGTGATATCCATAATGATCAAAACTTGTGAAAACTGGAAAACAACAACGGTACGATTCCTACATTGAAACAAAGCTGTATCTAGTTTTTAAAAAAAAAAAAAAAAAAAAAATCGAATTTGACTGATAATGGACTTTGGAAAACAAATAAAACTTTCGATGTTGTAACAAAACTCTATTGTAAAGTATCGCATCGATTGTTTTTACAAACCAATCTCTCTTTATTGCTAACTGATTTATTACAGGAACATTTTAATATGGAGATGGAGAAACCGAGGTTCCAACAAAAACAATTCTTAACCGGGGGGGGTGGGTCGGTGCTCATTCTCAAAACGACTCATTGAAGATACAAAAGCTCAACAATCTGTTATTAATGCTCCGCAACTCTGAATATTCAAGCTTTCAAGATCAAGAAAAGTGTGAGCATATCATTCCGAATGACACAAGTTCACAAGATGGCAAAATATCACAAGATGATGATTAGAGATAATATTGGATGATGAACCAAATAAGCTCAAAGATCACAATACAAGTCAAGCTAAAGCTAAAAGTCTAAAATTCACATCTTCAATTCACAAGATATGTATAAATGAAATCACGTCACGAGCTATACATAACATTCATTCTTAAGATTTGAAGATCGTAAGTGTTAGTATTTTCAGGGGTGACCTCCCTTAGGGGGAGATTGTTAGATATTAGAAAAAGACTCGGTCATCCCATTATTTTATACTGTTCAAATATATGCTCGTAGTTTAATATGTAAAAGTTTTCTTTTCGGATTGACCCGGTACGAATACCCGGATGTAATGTAAGAACAATAATATAACCTCGTATTCCAACTTTGGGAAGAGTAAGCAACGTATTCATTTTAACACACACTCCTTAAGTGTGTTTTCTAGTTTCTCTCTCAACTATTCTCTCTCTCTAACTTTCTCTCTCTAGATCTCTTTAGATCTATACATATTTGTGTGAATTCGGGAACCTACACCAAACAATTCATGCAAACGCATTTATTCAAACAGAAAGCATAAATAACTCCAAGCATCCTATGGTCTCATCTAGCCACTTCGCTCTATCTTAACACCATTAAGCTCACCTGAAAATGATGCTTAAAAACGTCAACACAACGGTTGGTGAGAGTCATAGGTTTAAGACTCACATTATAAACCTTTCAAACCAATTACTGTGATTATCAAAACAATATAGGACAATTATGCAACATATGAACTTATGCTAATATGCAATCCACATACTAGGTAGGAACGTTACCCCCGATCCATTACAACAACGGGTGAACTTTACCCCCATCCATTACAACAATTGGGTAGGAACGTTACCCCCGATCCCATATCAACAACTAGGTAGGAACGTTACCCTTGATTCTATATGTCACTTACGCACCTAAAAGTCTACCAGTTGGAGCTTATACTTAGGCCTGGACCAACAATACTGGATAGGCATACCCCTCCGATCCTAATTTACTATTATTGAGTAGGCATACTCCCCGATCCCAAATCAATAACACTTGACATGTCAATATAGAACATGCAAGTAAACCACATTCAACATGCAACAATAAGTCATATAGCAATCACATAATGTCCACATGAAAGCAAAACACATAATCACAGCAATTCAAAACATTTAGCAACATAACCAACCCAAAGTAAAAAAAAAAATATAAAAAGTGGTTACAATGAAACCCACCTATGCTTACTCCAAAACTTCAACAAGGCTTCACAAATAACTAAGCACAAATCTAAGCAACAAAATACCTCGTGTTACACGCTACTAAGCCTGAACGCTAATTTACATGTAACATTCATATAGGGAAGTCAAAGAAGTTTTATAACCCCATGATTCACCTAGACACCAGACCCAACCTTAACCCTCATAACCAAGTTTTACCTACCTAGTTAAACAGAAATACCAATTCGTACCAAACTGCAGAATTTTGACGTGACTTATCGCATTCAAAACCCTGACTTAATGACCTCCATAATTCAAACCAAAAATCACCTATGTTCATTAATGAGTATATTAACTACCTTTGTAGCTCCCAAAAGCCAAAACAATACAAGTACTCCAAGAAAATCAAACTTCAAAACAGTCCCAATTCGAGTCTGATTGCGCACTAAAAAGTTTAGGCTTAAAAATCATACTTAGACTTCAAATTAATTAATTTACTTTGGGGGATATTTAATAGACACATAAGACTTAACTACTGTAGAAGGGTTAAGTCCAATTCATAATTTAAATAGGGTTTTTACTTCTCACAACTTGGCCTAAATCTGACCTAAAAACTCAGCCTTGACAACGAATCTTGTTTGAATTATTTAAATATCTTCCACTTACTTTTAATTCATGAAACCTATGGGGTTTGAAAGTAAGCACTCTGTAGATAATTAAAAGGCTATTAAAATCATTAAAAGCTTTCCGTATAATCAATGTTTATTACCCTCGCAAGTTGACCCTTCAAAACTGCCAACAATTTAACTCTAAATTTACTAATCCTAAAACCCTAATTGCACATGATTAACTTTATTAATGATATAAAAAAAACGACTTTAAAAGATTAAAAACCTAAATTTACAGATTTTACATGAACCATAATCCATCATATTAATTATTACATGTGTTATTTATTTTAATGTAACAAGAATTAATAAATTACAACTAAAAAGCAATATAAGATAAATTAAAAATGGAACAGAAAATTAGAAAATTTACCTTAAACAAGAACCCTAATTTTTTTTTCCTCCTTGAAACCGGTCGAACAAAATAATGGGGTGGGATTTGGGTTTTGGTTTTTGTATTTATAGCCTACAATATTAATTATAGATAAAGCCCAACTAGAATTTGTTTCCAAATACAGTTCCTTTTTTTTCCTTTTATTTTCTAAAATCCGTTTTTACAATTCATGGGTAAAAAAAATATATTTTTTTTCTTTTATTTTACTTTATTAATTATTTAGTTATCTTTATACCTTAAGTTTTATAAAAACCTAAGCTAATTTGTTAAACCATTTTGCTTGAAAACTACTTTCTAAAAATAACTTTTCATTTCCAAATTCACATTCTAAAAATAGAAAGTCTTCAAAAAACTCTCATATTTTAAATAACTCATTTCTCTTAACTTAACTTCTAAAACCTAAAATAGGAATACGTAAATACTTACACATAAATACATACACACAAAATACATAAACGCTCAAAATTCACAAGTCATTTACATGTCACTCAAAAGTGAATGAAATGCACTCATGCAAACTCCATCAACTCATGCAAACTCCATCATAATCACACCTCATTGAGACTCTCACACTTACTAGGTTGATTCCCAAATCCTCATAAAACACACATAGAACACATAGAATCACAAAATCTCATAAACCAAACTTATAGAACAGATAATTAGGTCAACGCTATGGTTTGACCAACCTGCTCAAGCCATGGTTGTTACAGTATCCCCACCTTGAGAAAATCTCGTCCCGAGATTTAACTACTCAAGGCATTAGCACTATCGACAAACAACATAGGACACTTAGACCTCATTTGATCCTTGCGTTCCTAAGTAAGCTCAGGACCACGTTTCGAATCCTAATGAACTTTCACTAATGCTATCATACTACGATTTTACTCATGACCTCTCGGTTCACAACATCATCGGTTCCTTGATAAAACAAAGAGTATCGTCAACCTTAACCTCGACTAACTTCCAAAATCCGAATCCAACTGCTAATGACTTTGCTTACCCCCACAAGGGTGAAATTAGCAACACAACAACCCCGAACAAAAAGAAAACACCAAATCCACATGAGCCTCGCCCGTCCTCGAGGAAATTCCTTAGAAACCGTAAGTTATGTAACAACATGTTTTATATCTTAACCTCGCAACTCATCAAACAAGGACTGTCTTGAAATTAAGATATAAGATGTTACAAAGCGCAACGTATCTAAAGAATCCATGCAATTTCAGGTTTACTCAAACTTTCAGCACCTCCCAATCCAATTTTCGATACTCGGCTCACAAGACAGAAATTCTCAACCAAACTATAGGCCCAATCCATCCAAGGATCTCAAATGGTCTTACATAACTCGGTCTAACATTGTCTTCTTTCCAACGAACAACACCTCATCCAGGTGAGACCTTCAAACACTCATAACCTACCAGCATTAATTCAAAAGTTTCTCACTACTACCAAGGTAACTCTTTCGACAATTCGGCTGCCTCAAGGCTTTCCTGTATTACTGCTATCTTGTTGGTTGTTTCATGCACCAAATTCGATCCATTCAACTTACTCTCTCTAGTTACGGCCTATAAAATGGTACCCTGCATTCCTTTCCATACTATGTTTCAAATGAAGCACATCCATACTCGAATGATAATCCCCACCTTAGAAAAAATTCATCTTACGCAAATGAGTATTCCAATTACCTCCAAAATCTACCATACTTGTCCTAAGCATAACTAGGAATGGGGTGACTTAGTCAGTCCATTGACTACACCCAAATCGCATCGTATCCACTACTCACACTTGGTAACTTGACAACAATATCCCTAGTTATCCTTTCCCCCTTTTACTCGGGTGACTCAGGTTGTAGCAACAATCCTGAAGACCCTTGATACTCAACCATTGATTAGTTAACCTAAAACCACACAACATCGTATCCCCTCCAAGATGGATAGAATACTTTATCGATACGCCCTCTTAATAGTCCAAGGACTACAACTCTCTAAATGGAGATCCGAACTTGTCTACCAAATATGAACCACTCTCCATCTCTTTTAAACACTCGATGTCCAATCCACGCACCTCTCAAGTTGATGTGGTTCTTTGCTTAGGACGTCATAACATTAAAACACCAACATCCTTTCTTAATCTTAGCTTGAATCGTCATACGTCAATCCAGAACTTATTCTTGGCTTCACTCATTCTTCCTACTCCATGGTACAACATCTATGTTTGCCTTTCCCAGATGGTACTTGGCCTCAAAATCAAACTCACTAAATAGCATCCATCCTTCATCTTTGCCTCATGTTCAATCCTTCCGATTGAAAGTGTGTTGGAGACATTCATGATCCGTATAGATTACTCTCCAAGACTCGGGTCACTTAATGCCTCTAGCATTATAAGGCAAAACCTACCACGTTAGTCATGCAATCTTTCATAAGAACCTTCAGTTGTCGCGACGTACAAGCAATCACCTTCTCCCTTTTCCAAGCATGCTTCCAAATCCTTGCTTCGCGCGTCATAAATAACTCACGAAATCATCTGCTCTTTCGCAATACCAAGATCGGCTTCATTACCCATTTGATTCCCTTCCACATCTAATAGCTTTCCCTCATTGCTCCGCTTCCACGTTGTTGGAAAACTCGCGTACATCTTTCTTCCATCACTGACACACGAACATCTTTACGTGCTTATCGTACTCCACCTTAGACTTCTCAGATAGGTTTTAAAAATATCGACTGTATATATATCGTTAACTAGCTTGTCTATAATACGGTCTTGCACACCCGGCTCATTAACTCTATGAAAACCGTTGGTGCATTGGTTAACCCAAAAGGCATAGCCGTAAACTTCAACGTGTCCATTACGCATCCTAAAAACAGTCTTAGCTACGTCATCCCCGTGCACCCTCCATTGGTGACATCACATACAAATTTTCTATCTCACTCTTCTCGAGATAATCTATGCACATTCCAAACTACCCACCTTTCTTCCTACCAAGCAATACAGAGGCCTCCCACAACAAGTTTCCATTCGAACCAACCCTCACCTTGCAACTCCTGCAATCGTTCCACGCCTCTTGCGTTTCTAAAAAAAACGTCAAACAACACGAGCCTTCGCAAATCGGCGTCGCTCCTTGTACTAATTCCATACGAAATCCTATTCTACGACGATGGGTAAAACCCACTAAATCCTGAGAAACACATTACGAGAAGCTCACATACTACAAAGTATACACAAATTTTGGACTCATATGCTTTGGTACTCCCAACGAGACTCGCATCCTCTATAGTTTGTTTCCGTCACTAACCTAACACTTTTTAGCTCACTAAGGTATTTTAACTACCTTCTTGTGGCATACCATCCCAGCCTTATGCCTCAACAACCAATTCTCTCATACGGCTACATCAACGCTCCCATAACTAAGAGGTACTAAGCAAAACGAGAATTCTTAAATTCTAACTTGGAATCGCGAATAATTCTATTTGCTTCGCTATCATCAATCGCACCACTCAGAAGATATGACCTACCATCAACTCTAGAACCACGCCATGAAGAAATACCAAACTTTACATGCACCAATTGGTATGGACTAAAAAAATCACACAATCCCAAAAGAAGAAACAACCGAATATAAACATTGACATAACGAACGAACCTCAGACCTAAAAAACACATCAACGACGCTAGAAACACCCAATGAACAATACCACGTACCATGATCCATTAATTAAAAGATTAAGAACCTTTGTACCAAAACTGATTTTTACCCAAGGAAACTTTCCCTCATAACCTTATACCAATCATTTTAAAACAATAGAATCACCTTAGTTAATAATGTCAATATATTTAAGTGTAAAAATAAATTTAAATAAAATTTTCATAAACCTTATTTTTATTATTGTTTTTCATAAAAAGAATCAAAAAGAATTGATTTAAGAAAAAATGTTTGCATTAATTTAAATAGTTTTAATTTTTAAAATAATTTATAACACCTAAACAATATGGTACAGCTACAACAACTTACTTTGAAAATAACTTATGACTCGCAACAAAAGACATCATGATAGCAAAATAGACTCCCAAAATACCCTAAGGATTAACTCTTCCAAAACAAACAAACCATAAGAACTCATCCATACCAATGGTCATAGAACCAAACCAAAAAGGAACCAAACCAAAAAGTATCGTCACCTTTAGACAAAGGAAAACAATCAAAACGCCAAACGGAGAACATAGAACACTAGTTTTATGATAACACCCTAGGTATCTCAACGAACAACGAGCTAACGAACCAACTTAAGAATCGCGACGACAATACCAACAGGTATCCGATGTATCCGCAAATGATAGATGAAAGGGAACCTTACCATCTACGCAACCCAACCTAATATAATCGCCCAATCGGTTAAGAGAGGAATTCTCTAACCACACAACCATCCTCAACAAGATCTCACATCACATCTACACTACCATCTACACAACTATCCAGACTTACATCCTTACATAATACATACAAGAAACAATTATCAATGCAATCAAAGTCACAAGTACACGTGTGTGTTGCCTTTATAATTATGTTCACAACCATAATTATAATTGCACCTTTTTCACACGTGTACTTACTTCCAAGACCACACATCTCAATGATAACACACATCTACCACATAGCACTTAATAATAATCCAAATATAACTCAAACATGATAATCCATCTAACGAACCATAAAATCCCAATCGACCAAACAAAACAGAAGTCACATTGTGACCCAAAATATAAAAGCAATCCTCGATTATAGCAACGCATCGAGGTAGAAAACGAAATAAACTTATGTTGGGCCTCGCTTGGGTTTGACTTTTTCGCTCTCAAAAGTAACCCAACTCCGCAGGTCCAGTAAGGTAAACAATCTCCCAACGATATCTCCTAGGGGTAGGGGAAGACATGACTAAAACAA
>BQNB010074596.1:0-31736 GCA_026074375.1 Tanacetum coccineum | reverse complement strand
TTTTCACAAGTGTTAAACCTGCTAGTAGTTTAATTAAGAGGGTCTACATGTTAAGTTTGAGAGAAAGAATAGAACATGATTTAGAAGCTAGGCTAATGGGAGAGACTTTGGTGTTAAATAGATCATTAGACCCTTTCTTTGAGGATTACATTGAATTAAATGATCTAAATAAACTATTTGAGCTTAGGAGAAATCAAGGTGATGATTTGATGCCCACCATTGAGGAAGGTGAGGTAATTGAGGAATTTAGAACTAGGGGTGATGAACTTGATGCTGGAATTGATGATTACCCTAGTTGTTGCGACTATGATAAGAAGATCCATATAGATTGTGCTCATAACTTAAAGTTTTCATGCATGATAGGATTTGAATTTATGCACGCTAATTTCTTCCCATTATTGTATGTCAATATGATGTCCAAAAAGTTTCATAATTCTATAATGAAAGATAAGATGGTGTACAAAGGGAATAATGTTACAAGAGCCTTAATAAATATACCTATTTTTGTTGGAACCTTTTCTGTTGTGACGGATTTTGTAGTTTCAGAAAATATGGATGCTTATCGTGATGAAGGAATGGGCGATGTTATTTTTGACGAACCATTTTTAAGAGAAGTTGGAATTAAAATATGACGGTTCGAAGGGATGATTACCATTTACAATGGTAATGATGAAGTAACTTACCAAATGATGTGATCACATCCGAGGTTTAAACACCACACTAATGAGCAATGCAACAAGATCCCACCATTACTGAAGGTAAGTGATGAAGATAAGAATAATGGAATCTCGCATCCATACCAAAAGCTTAAGGGGTTCTACAAATGAGTATTAAACTTAGGACCCGATTACATTCGAGATGAAAAGACGGAAGAATGGCTCACATGCGGGCACATTAGCGTGCATGAGATGGAATGGTGAAGAGAAGCTGAAGAAAAGTCTAACTTAAAGACTTCGCTGTAAACAAAAGTGCTTCCTGGGAGACAACCCGGAATGTTATTTAATTTTATCGAGTCTGTCTTCTCGGACATCAATACGGCGTATCCGCCCAATACCATATGGCGTATTGATTATCTGGACGTTATCAGTCTTTAATTTTTATGCACTTTAAAAACATTATTGTCAGTTCTGTCAATACGGCGTATTCATGCACATGATACGGCGTATTCACAAGAATGACTCGTATTTAGTTTAATTTAAATTAACCGTAGGTACCAAGATAGGAATGCATACGTTTTTCCTATTATTTTACACATGACCTAGTAAAAGAAATATCGACGAATATTGGTGAAGAATTTACAAATATGGAGATCTTGAAGTGTTGGAGTCTTAAACTTCAAGACGGCTGTTCAACATGAATTCTTGCTCAATAAACTCAACATGGAGAATCTATCGAGCAAATATCAAGGGAGTTTCTCATTCTTATTCTTTTTAATTCTCGTATTTAATGTTTTATCAATACAATGAGGACGTTGTATAATTAAAGTGGGGGGATGAAATTAGAATGTTTATTTGTCCACTAAAATGCTTAAATTATGCTCAAATTTTTTTTCAAGCATACTTTTATGAAATTACTTGATACATAACCTGCACACAATAACCCTTGTTAGATATTGTAAGAATTTAGCCTTATCCGTTTCTAAATGTTTACCCAAATTCCACAAAATATGAGTGTGTCGGTGATATAGTAGACGTTAGAACTTGGCTTGGTATATCTATTCGAGACCGCAATGATAAGTACTATGGATTTAGATGGAGTAACTTGTTTAAAGTGGTAAATTTTAGGATTACACCCAAATCGCCTTTACATGTTGGTTATTTGCTAACTACACTGGTTAGTTAATCCCTGTATAAACCCTTTGTTTACTCTGACTTTAAGAGTAAGATACCCCTAGAACAACCCGTAGAGCCAATCCTTTAGGAACTACAACAATTATTTGTTTCGTTACACCTTAGCCTACCCTGTTAGATTAAGTTTATTTTACAGTTGCTAGTTGCTTAAAGTGTAAAGTTTGTATTTACCGAGTCTTATGTCAATTTTGGTACGGTTGGAAGAATTTGCACACCGCAAATGGGAATGTATATTATAGTCAAAACTCATGTATTTTTACTACCATCGCAATTAATGGTACTTTCGAAGAATAAAGAATTACCAAAGGAATTATCCGGAATTATTATGATTATGAAGATGGTGAAATTACACCGAGTTTCGTAGTATAGTGTTAGAAAAAAAATCGAAAAAAATTAGAAAAATCGCAACAAAAAAAGAGAAGGAAAGTTTGAAGATAATTGTTTCGCAACTACTGAAGGAATTACATGAAGGATCGATTATTCATTGATACAAACCGACGATGTAGAGTATCGTATAAAGTGGAAGATATCGCTACTTGCCTTGTAAAGTATGTAAAGTATGGGATGATTGGGAAGTTGACCGTTACGGGAACGCCAACTTAGGTTGTTGTTTTTGATCTATGATCAAGACGTTGTAAATAGTTGTGTCTTTATCATGGTAACAGTTGGGAAAAGTGTCTAGCAACTTGTATTTTAGACTTAATCTATTTGTTTCGTAATTTTTATTTAACAACAATTTATTTCCCTTTCCTAATCATTAACCATGGGTTTTACGCGAATGAGGATGTGATCAAGCGTGCTTGTCTATTCCATCGTTACGGCCATGTATGCATGTCTCAGCTGCCTTGTTGGTTTATTACTATTGGTGAAAGTTAGAAGATCTATAATCTATATTACTCTACTATTCCTACTCTTTAGCTTATTTGAGGTGGGAGTGAGCAGTCACATGTGTCTATCCCGTCGTTACGGGGGTGTAATGTTGTCTTTTATCCGCCCCTCTGGAATATTGGAATCGATAAAGATTAGTCAGAATAATCAGCCCTAAGCCTTATCATATAAAAAACCCCCCATATTTACCTTATAAACTTGTTATCCTTAGTTTTAGCGGTGAGATGTGTATACCTTGTTACTCCTTAACTTAGCGGTGGAGATGTGTATCCTTGCCAACTTATGATAGAATCTCTCACGACCGAGCAATAGCAAATTAGTACATGGTTGACCTTTGACATAGATTAGTTGAGTGATTTGAGTGTTTTCATCTTCCTATTTCATGAGGTGTTTGGTTGTGTACTAGTAATTAATCGAATAAATGCTTAACGGAAAAATACCACTGAATACATTATATAAACATCTAAAAGCTACTTAAGGACAAGTAGATTTAAGTTGGGGGGATATTTGCTGACATCAAATAACGTCTATTTTTATATGCATCATAAATCCCAATGTTTACACCCATTTTGTATATTTATTGCAAAGAATTGTACTAATCGTTTGCGATTATTTGAGAATATACAGGTTTATATTTGAGAATTGCAGTAATTATGGAGTACTTGGTGAATATTAGCAAAAGGCGCGCATTTTGGAGCTTAAAAGAAGATATTTTGAAGATTAATGATTCTGACTACCAATACGCCGTATCCATCAAGGAATATACGACGTATCCGTGCCTACACTCACCAAAGACCACGAAGGACACAAGACCAATACACCGTATCCAGGAAAGGTAATACGTTGTATTCAAGCTATATGGGAATAAAATATTCTAGAAGATATCAAACGTGGTCCCTACTCCAAGAAACTCCAATACACCGTATCGAACCGACTCTAGACGACTATAAATACAAAACTCAAAAACGAGTTTAAAGTGTGCTAAATTATATTCTCGATACCTAAACCATAAAAGTCAATTTTCAGAGGAGAAAAAGAGCAGAAGAGGTCTTGCAACGCATTCCAATCCATAGAAGACGTGTAATTTCTTATACTTTTGCAATCGTTTAATTTTTGGTATCATTCGTTAACTCAGTTAGTTTACCTTGGCTAAAGCAATTACTTTTGTATTTATTATGACGTTTGAAGGCTAATACCTTCAGGTATTAGCCATTATTATGAAGATCTGAATGTTTGGTATTGTTTATCTTGATTTCTTGATTTATCGTTGAATGCTTGTTTATGTTTATCAATTTATACTTGTTTACATACTTTTGTATGCGACCTATCATTCAACTAGATCTAGTGATATGGACCAAGTAATCTAGAGTCTGGGATAGCTCTCCATATAGTGATTTTTACATCTATAATCATAGGATCACAAATATTGTCCTTCTAAATCCGTGCTAAGGATACGCTTCTGGCTTAACTAGTTAATCAGATATTGCCTTTGGTTTAGTGAACAAGTGGATTAGCAGGTGAACCTAGATAATTCAATAAATAACATTCCGATTCCATTGGATAGTTGGACAAGTGGACTACTAATGTATAAATTGCCATTAAGTAGTAAGTGGGTAAAGTCTCTATGAGCTAGGGTTTAACAAGATCCCCATTGCTTTAATCCCTAAGATAGATTATAATCAGCAAATAAGGATGCTTTATGTTATGTGGATGGCTTTAATTTGACAGAATTAATGTGTCTAGGTCTTAGGATGATGTAACGCCTAAGTCTTAAGAATGATATGCCACCTCGAGAGAAGAAATCATTGCACTTAATAAACAAACCAACATTCTAATCGGATTAATAATGGTTAATACAGTTTTATTATATGTGGCTAGACCGCTCTTTTATCTTCCGTTAATTTGCTTGCGTGGGTTAAAGTGTCTTGAATTAATTATAGTCACATACTAAACCGTGCCAGTCTCTCCGGCTGAAACCCCCCTTTTACCTATTAGAATTAGGATTAGGACTGACATAGGTTTAGAATAGAATAGAATTAACCTATATTAGATTACCAAGATATTAATATATTGATAGATTTAACATCGCTTCAAGTGTTCGACACCCTACTTACCACGAAACTACTACCGATCAGGTACACTGCCCGTTAAAGTGTTGTTTTTGGTTTAGTCGGCAAAATATAAACCTAAAACTTAAATCATAAAAATATACACCACACAATGACACATAACCAACCTATCTCTTATACCCAGTTAATCCTTAATTTAACTAGTAAACCTACTAAAGGTCTAACAGGATCTACACTAGCATCAATACTACCAAATCTCGAGGATCATGCAACAAGCAAATAGGATACCTATAAACAATAATTCAATAGGAATCTAACATTAAAACCATAAAAAATCATAACAAGGCTAGCACTTAAGGTGCTTAGCCACTCATGCTAAAGAATACACAAGAAATAATTGAAGAACTCATGGATTGAGAAAACATAATATTCTTACAATTCTGTTTAAGAATGAATAATATAATAAATAAGTAAAGTGATCTCTCCCTTGAACTAAATGGTAGATAAGCCGAGTTTTGTTCTCCTTTAGAAGCCCTAGATGTCCCCTGGAACTCCTTGTGGGTGAATGATCAGAAATGAGTTGTTATTAGGGCTGTATTTATATTATTCGTTTCAACTACGGCGTAGTTGAGGGTATAAACTACGCCGTAGTTATGCTGTGTCAGGCTTTTTTCTTGCAGGCTAAGTGTAGCTACGACATAGTTGAAGTGGCCAACTACGTTGTAGTTGTGACTAGACTTTACATTTTTGGTACTTCATGGTAACTATGGCGTAGTTAAATCGGGACAACTACGCCGTAGTTTCTTCTAAGCCAGCATGGATTCTTCAAATGAACTAGGACATAGTTAAATGTGGTAACTATGCCGTAGTTATGACTTGGCAGCATAACTTCATCCTTTCACTTGTCCAAGGAATGGTATACCTAGAATCATGGTTTCATTAGGGTCACCTAGCATATCGATAATCATAAAGTCAGTAGGGAATAAAAACTTATCGATTTTAACCAGGAAGTTCTCAATAATTCCTACAGGAGCCTTTTACGTCATATCCGCCATTTCAACCAACATATCAGTCTTTCTTAGATTTGTTAATTTTAGGTAGTTAAACATCGATCTTGGCATGATATTAACACTAGCTCATAAGTCTGCCATTACATAAAAGTTCAAACTACTGATTGTGTAGGGAAGAGTAAAACTTCATGGATTCAATTCTTTTAGTGGTAGTTAGCTTAGAAAGACTCCTTGTGGCCTTTCCTTCATTTCCTTGGGAACTTGCACATTATCATTAAAAATAAAAGATACTTCTTAGAGTTCAGTAGTTCCCTTAGACGAGGCTTCATCTGTTAGCGCTTTGTTGTCAGCAAAGATTACTTTGCACTGGCCAACTGATGGATCTTGAACTTCATTAGCAGCCTTTGCTTTGTAATCTTTTTCTAGATGCTCAATTCGTGTCTCCAAATTCTTTAATGAAGCATTTTGGTTCTTAGTATTTAATTTCATGGTCTCCTAAAGCTTCTTCATCCATTCTTCCATTTTTGCTCTTTTCTGTGTCGACTCTTCAATGTGCTTGTTCATTAGATCCTCGAGGGTTGGTTTCTTTTCACCGAAAGGTGGGAGATTATCCACACGAGTATAGTATCCCAGTGGACCTATATGATATCTAGCACCATTCCCGTTATTATTTAGGAAGGGTCGTCCAAATTCTCCATACTTGAATTCCTCGACACTTTTAACCTCTTCATGTAGCGGACATTCCTTGTTAAGGTGACTCCTCTATAGTTTTCACATCCTACTTGAATAGCATGCACATTCTCCTTTAGCTTCTTTATGCCTCTCCCAAGGTTATCTAGTTTATTTGTGATAGCTGCAATCCCAGTTGAGTTATCATTACTCACCCTCCTGCTAGTTGACCCCTTATGCCATTTTTGGGAATGGTCAGCCATAGTTTGGATTGCAGTTAATGCCTGAGGAGACGTCTTATTAGGTATTGGTCCCTGCGAATCTAGTAGTTGACGATTCATAGTGTGCAACCAATTATAGAAGATGTTAACCTTCTGATGGTTGTTTAAGTCATGTGTTGGGCACTTGTACAGGAGGTCATTGTACCTCTCCCAAGCTTGGTATAATGTTTCATCGCTTTTCTACTTGAAGTTGTGGGTTTCCTCGAGCTGCTTAGCCGTTTTAGATGGTGGACAATACCTTTGAATGAAGGCATTTTTGAGCAAATCCCAGGTGTTGATGGTTCCCGGGAATAGTCTATCCACCCACCTCTTTACAGCTCCGGTGAAAGTGATAGGAAATACACACAACATGACTGTGTTAAGTGTAACTCCCAGAATGTTGAACAAACTGACGATGTCCAAAATCCTTTCGACGTGTTCATAAGAATCATCATTTTTGTTCCCAGAGAATGTATCTTCTCTCATGAATTGACTCTTGATTTTGAAATTGACATTGCCTTCGATTTCGAGTTTAACCTCGCCTGGTGCCTGGTTTCCAGAAGTCAATGGAAAATACTGCTGCATCGTGAGCGTTTTGATGTCGGCGTCACCCATCTTGTTTCCCAAAATTAAGATTAATAAAAAATTATTTCTTAAACTTTAGACAAACAAAAACAGGTATTCAAATTGTAAACTAATTTTATCTCCCCGATAGCGGCGCCAAAAACTTGATGCGTGATTTCATTTGAAATTAATTTTACAAAGTTTTAAACTTATAAAACTCGATTACCTATGGTCTACAATGCAATAACAGACAGAGAACCCGATCGTGTGTAGTGCAGGATTGGTAAATACGAGGTCGTCCCAAGAGCAAAGTGTATAAGTTGCAATTTGAATTGGTCACAGACTAAAAATGGTTGGTCATGAATTTAACAGAATTAAAGCAAACAAAACGTGAAATTAAATTATGAGACTTAGTCAGGGAGAAGAGAGTACTAGCCTAGTTATTCCTTTGTTATAGTTGTGATTAGTGTTTCCTAGTGCAATGTCTACTTATCGTTTATGGTGGTTCTAATATCAACAGGGTTAATTAAGCATTTAGCCTGTCCTATGTATCCTATAGGTGCATTTAAGGTGTTTGATATTTTAACAACCGAGCTAGCAACGTTTGTGTGGAAACCGGATACGCAAGTCAAGCTCAACCGAACTCGCAACTCTCTATCAAGAAACCGAACTAGCAACGTTTGTGTGGAAACCGGATACGCAAGTCAAGCTCAACCGAACTCGTAACTCTCTATCAAGAAACCAAACTAGCAATGTTTGTGTGGAAACCCGATACGCAAGTCAAGCTCAACCGAACTCGCAACTCTCTATCAAGAAACCAAACTAGCAACGTTTGTGTGGAAACCGGATACGCAAGTCAAGCTCAACCGAACTCGCAACTCTCTTTCCAAGGACAACCGGACTCGCAATTCCCTTTGAAACCGAATTCGCAATATTTAGTAGGAAACAAATTAACAATAAAATAAGGGCAAACTATACACGTTTTAAGTCATTTCGGTTTTTTGGTTTTGTGTGATGGTTAACTACAGGACTTATAACATATTCCGTTGTGATCGTGATTCTTTTTCGATCAACGTGGTGTATTTATTTTCTACCGACGATAACCGTACCATTCCGCGAGAGCTAAAATACATTCCTTTCATTTTTAAGAAATTTCAAACGAAGAAGAAAAGAAAAAATTTTCGATCAACGTGGTATATTCATATTTAACCGACGATACCCGAACACGTCAAAAAGATCAAAAGATTATTCGTGCCTTATTTCCAAAATTTAAAACGAGGCTGATGGTTTAAAATTTTAGTGGGAAAGTTCTCATTAATTATCAAGTTTTCATTTGTTGTCACATGAAATCCCTCAACTCAAAGACAATTTCAAAGTTAGTCCTTTGTTGCATCATTAACCTTCAAGTTGAAACAAGTTTACACCGTTAGTCTTTAATTGCTACAAAACAGCCCGTTAGTCATCCAAAGTGAATCGTAATTGCACTGTTAGTCCTTATTTGAGTTTTATCAATCCGGTACTATTTTAAGTTAAAAGTCTTGTGCACGGTCATCGTTGTCTTTTTTTTGTCATTATTCAGTCAAAAAAAAAGATCAGTTCTTCAAACAACAACATTATTTTCACACGATTAATCATTGTTCGTGGTTCTTCTGATTTTGTTATAAAATTAAACAAAAAAAATTCCGCCCATCCCCCAGCGAAAGAAGATTTAATTCTTTTCTCGGTTTAAATCTTAGATTTGTAAATTCCTGTGAACGTTATTTGATTTCGAACCACAACAACAATCACTTAATCTACAAAAGGTCCACAAAATTAATTTCACCCATCAATTATTTCAAAATGTTCAACATGAATGAGAGAGTTTACAATCCGCGATCACATATTCAAAGTGTTCCTCATTAAGTTTCAATGTTTCATCCACAAGCTTCTAATGATTTATCCTCAACCATCAATGGTTCATCCACAATCATATCAAGTGATTTATCCACAATCGTATCAAGTGATTCATCCACAATCATATCAAGTGATTCATCAACAAACATCTCAAGCACCAGCTGTTTCTCTACAATCATCAACAGATCCTATACAAGTTGATTCAAGCCTTGTTGTACCATACTTTCTTCTAACTGATGATCCACTTGAATGCTTACACAAAGCTTTGACATTCATGGAGACAATACTTGCTTTAAAGTTACATTCATTAACAAGCAACTAGAGTCTTCGTCAATCCAATGCACAAGTTGCTATGTATAACGACAGATTCTCTTACCCTTGTTCCCCTTATCTACACATTTCTCATACATCAATCCAATTCACCCATCTGAGTTCTGGCTCTAACTGAGTTATGTGGGTAATTGTTCAACGAGTAAAGATCATATAGCAAGGCCGTATACTCAATCAAAGAAGATATAATGTCTCAAGCAACAGATATTGTTAGCACAACTTTAGGAAGTAGGGATTTAGTTGAGCAAAGACCAACTTGCAATTTTGGCAGATACTAGAGAAAAGAAAATGATTCTTGGCCAGGGTGCTTTCACAGTGACAACTAATGCACTCTTCCAAGCAGATGGAGTTGAGGTATATGATTCAGATTGTGATGACGTACCTAATGCACAACCAAGTTTCATGGCCAATATCTCAAGTTATGGTTCAGATGCTCTCGCTGAGGTATACAATCTAGATAATGTGGATAACAATATGATTAATCAAGATGTGCAGGTGAAGCCGTCTTTTGAACAGTCGAGTGTTATGAACCATTCAGAGACTGAAATAACCAGTGATAGAAATATCATTCCTTATTCTCAGTATGTGAAAAAATCACAACAGACAGTTGTTCAGAATTCTAACTCATCTGCATAACAAGATGCACTGATATTATCTATGATTGAACAACTAAAAATCCATGTAATTAATTGCACCAAGATTAATCTGGACAATAAAAGTGTAAATGATTCTTTAACTGCCGAGCTTGAATGAAAGATATAAAGAAACAAGTTAACTTTTGAAAGAAGGACAACATGTTGATTTAAAAAGTAAAGATAACGTTTCAGATTCATGTGAACTGTCTGTCGAGATTGATCGTCTTAAACAAACTATTTTTGAACATTTAAAAGAAAAAAATCTTTAATGCAAACATTTACTCTTCTCAAAAATGATTTTAAGAAATAAGAATCTAGAAACATTGATAGAGAAATTGCTTTAGAAAAGAAGATCAAACAGCTAGATAATATTGTTTATAAAGAGATCATCAGCACAAACTGGTTCAATGTTGACGAAAACATAGTTTTTCTTAGGAGTCACTACCACTAAACAAAAGCTCTAGGTTTCAAAATCCTTTCTATCTGAAGAAAGCTCAGTAGTTGGAACCAATAAGTTTATGATGGTAATTTCATTTTAAGAACATATGTGCTATTGTAATTCCTGACTCCGAAGAGACCCTTATGCTTGCTGAAGATAGTCGTTCAAAAATGCTATTAAAACAACAGGATCCAATGGTTTTAGAAAACAAAGTTAATACCACACGAGTTGACTATGATGTTCTCAACCAACTTTCTCAAGATTTTGAAAAACGATTTGTTCCACAAACTGAATTATCTGCTGAACAAGCCTTTTGGTCTCAAAATTCGATTGTAGATAATGCTTCTATGAATGTGAATGAATGTGAAAAGTGTCTTAAACTTGAGACTGATCTTCTCAACAAAAAGGATTATTGAGGAAAAGAGACTTACGTTAACTGTTCAGATGTGTATTTCCACTTTGAAAAAAATTGCTCTCTTTTAGAAGTTGATACTCAACTTAATCAGGAAATTTTTCAAAGGGACAATTATGTTTCAAATCAAAGTGCTCCAAGTTTTGATCAATATTTTAAATTAAATGAATTAAAAGCTCAGTCACAAGAGAAAGACACGGTCATAAAAAAGTTAAAAGAGAGAATTAAATCTTTAAGTGGAAATATAAATGAGGATAAGGTCAAAAAGGACATAGAAGAGATTGAAACGATAAATATTGAATTGGATCATAGGGTGTCAAAGCTTATTGCTTAAAATGAACATTTGAAACATACCTATAAGCAACTTTATGACTCGATCAACCCAACACGTATTCGATCAAAAGAACAATGCGATGCTTTAATTGCTCAAATCAATGCAAAATCTGTTGAAAATTCGGATTTAAATGCTCAACTTCAAGAAAAGGTTTTCCCAATAACGGCATTGAAAGAAGAATTAAGGAAACTAAAAGGAAAAAGTGTTATTCTTGTCGTGAATCTGTGATAAGCCAAGTGATTGCCCTCGTATGCATAAGGTAGAATTGGATCCACTTCCCAAAGTTTAAAAAACAATAGGGGACGACATGTTTTACATTAGGATCACTAAAGAAAATGCTGACACTCTTCGTGATACAGTTAAACAAGCTAAAAACTCAAATCCTTTGGTTAATGCCTTAGCTTATGCTTGCATGTACACAAAACAGATTCAGGAGTTGTTAGTATATGTTAGTGATAGATGTACAAGTTCCCCCATTGAAGAGTGAGAAGTTGATTGTCGTCACACCAATGAACAAAGCTAAGAAAGTTACTTTTGCAAAAACTAGTACAACATCAGACAATAACACACAAATTCATGTAGATGTTCACCAGACTCAGACCATAGACAAACCTTCAGTGCCTCTTAATCTGTAAAATGTTCTATAATGCTAAGATCAAAACCTCGCAGAGAAATAAAGAACAATAGGATCCTGATCCATTAAGTAGCAAACCAGAAAGAATATCAAAAAGTAGAAGACACTAGGAAAGCTATAAGCTAGTCTGACTAAGAAAAATAGGGTGTCTAAATATGTGTGCTTAACATGAAACAATGTTATTTTGATGCAAGACATGATTTTTGTGTTGTACAACATTTGACTGAAGTGAATGATCGTGCTAGAGCTAAGGCTGTTAAGAGCATTAAAATGAAAGAATGGAAACCTACTTGTAAAATGTTTAAAAATGTTAGATATAAATGGGTACCCATAGGAAGGACTTTCACTATAGTTGGAACTAAGTGCCCCTAATACGATTCATTCTACTAAAAATAGTTGCCTCTAGGATACCCCATGTTAAAATCAACTGTAATAATAAACAAAAAACCAAGTAGTGCATCTCAATGGAGAACCAAAGAAACAAATCATGCGAGTTCGAGTAGTGCACCTAAGATTGAAGAATCTAGGACTGCTAACCACTTGGAACCCAACAATCATATGGGGTCTAATGTTTCTATTTCTCCATGCTCTTCAAGTGTACAATGCAGGTCATACAAATCGTATATTGGTAATTGGTTTCTTGCTGCTCTACACATCTAATCAACATCAATGACTTACAGTTACTTCAGACTATAACTCGGTCTTCATTCTATGGTTTATGTACAATTCAGTGCATAACCCGAGCTTCAATTTATGATGTATGTCGATATCGCTTCAGGCCCCGTTCCTCAAAGAAAAGAAAGGTGTACGCTTCAGTGCGCTTTATCTTCATAAGAAGAGAAATCTTCTTGTATCTTGTGTAAATATATAAAATCATAAAAACCTAAAAAGATTTTATTTTTATTTTTATTTTTTATTTTTATAAAATTATATAAAAACAAAATACAAAATTATAAAATAAAAAAAATACAAAAATATGTAATCTTGGCATGTCTTTTGCAATCGATAACATTTACGGTCTTAGAAATGTCATTTAATAATGATACGAGGCTGTAGATGAAGTTCGAGCAAAAGTTCCATCTGTTTTCAAAACATGCCATATGTCTTGCTATTATTTTAGATAGCAACCCGGTCATCATCTTAAAGGTAAGTATTTCAAAAAGAAATCTTGACCTCTTAACAGGAATTTATTCTCGGGCATGGTCTACTTTATGACCATGCAAAAGCTTGTGGTTACTTTGCAACACAACCCGTGCTTCCTATATACAATAAGTATACGTGTCAGTGCATTTATTTTTCAAAATAAGAGAAATCTTATTTTCTTTGGTAAAAAGTTGTCTTCATAATGAATCCGTGTTTTTCAGTAATCACAAAAAGATTTTCAAAGACAATGCGACCACTCAAACAATGACAACAACTCTTTAAATAGAAAACGGGTCATTATTTGAGGGGGAGAATGTGTCATCAAATAATCTTTTAAAACGGTCTTTCAAAATAAGTCACGGAATAAATAGATAAAGTTTTAGATAATGACGGATAACATTTTTTAAGGGGAGTTAATTTATATTAACTATAATAGCTTTAGATGTCATTTATTTCAAACTTTAGAGACTTATTTGAAATTTAAGACTTAGTTGATTCTCACGGAATAGATTTAAGCTTATCAATTCTTCGAACACGATCTCAAGTATATGTGCGTACTAGGTTTTGTTGACTCTGAGGTATCAAAACCAGTAAGGGGGAAGGAATAGATATACAAGAAAGATAATGAGTACACGTGATAGAATTCATACCCTATTCTTATTTTAGGTCATTCCGGGAAGACAAATGTCATAACCGCAGAGAAAATTAGTGTTTATCTTGTTACTTTTGGGTGCACTATTTCAACTACATGAGGGTAGAGATATCTTGTGATTTCAAGTATGCATCATTTAAGATACCAGGGGCAAGTGTTGTAAGAAGATTTATTCTAAGCGTGAGAAGATTGGTTACTGATTCAATAAATGCTTCCTCAAACGGTTAATCACTAAGCTTATTTCCAAAAAAGGGAGTAGATTTAGTTGACAAAAGAGGTTCACATAGGTTTGATACGTATAATGATTCCTTAAGTTAGTCAGTATTCTGCAGAAAGAAATGAGTACATTCCAGACTCAGTTGACTTAGGTGTTATCATTTCAGCTACTTAAGAGGGAATAACTGTGACATCCGAGACTTAGTTGACTTTGGTGTTACAATTTATATCATCACAATCGTGTAAGGAGAAATACGGACATCTAGGACTTAATTGACTTTGGTGTTACGGTTTCGAATTAGTTGTGTACTTCAGATATTTGGGCTTTATACATCAAGACTGCTTGATGCAGCTTACACATCTACGTTGAATCTACTTAAGAAAGGATTGCTGGTTCGAGGGGAAGCTAAGACAACTTCCAAAAGGAGATTATCGAGATGGAATACAGATTGCTGACTTGGATAGAATGGCTTTGTCAATTTCGGTTTGAACATATTCAGGTCCTGTCTCATACATAGTCTTGTGAATATATATATGTAGTGTAGACTTGAAAATGGTGAATATAAGTAATGCTCGAGTACAAATCTTTCAAGAATTTCTTAGTAAATTCAAAATCTTTTAAAATTATCGTACTCAGCACTATCTTATATACCCTCAGATATTGAGGGGCAGCATTAAAATGTTCCTTATATGGCTTGTGAATAATTGGAACATTTCTCTCCCCATAAGCATAAATTTTAATCTTTTGATATCCAAAATATCAATCGACTTGACATTTTTGATATGGGGAGAAAGTGTGATTAAAATATATGGCTAATGATGTGATCTTAAAGACTCTAGTGCGAGCTTCACCCTTCATGTGCTAAACGTTTTTTAATACCGATGCACGTGTTGAGGGGGAGCAATTTCTAAAAAGTAAAACCATCAAGGTACTAAAGGTTTTCACAATATACCTCGATCGATGTTTTCAAATGGTTTTAAGGTTGTGAACAATACTCAAAGACCGACCATGTGCTTACTTTTATCGGAGTTATAAGATGGTTAAGTATAGGTATTCATTCTCATGATCCAGCCAGAAGCGGAGGGATCTACCCAGGGATATTCCACTAGATAGTGTAGTAGTCCTTAGGTATGAAAAAAGGAGTAAAAGTAAGAATAAGGGAAAAGTGCCGACTGAGGTGGAGCTAGTATTGGAACAAACCCAACAAGGTACTAGTTATGAAGTCTCGGTAAGCGCTGAAGGGGTTGAAGAATTAAAATGAAAAGTTAAGATAAAGGGTGAAAACAAAGAAGCCCTCCTTACACTTAGGCAGAAACCGGGTCAATACATCTGCTGTCAAGAATCACAAAGATGATTGCTGACATTGAAGACTGAGATCATGGACCCAGTGATGCAATGCACAACCCTCCCTAGCCACTCAGAATCTCTCAAAAGATTTTTGTTTCATTTCTTACAGAGATTACATGCATTTCTATCAACTTTCTCACTCTGAGTTAGTTAGTATTGAAAAGGTGGCAGTCTGCTCCAGCCTCCGATCACTAAAACCAAAGTGCACTATTAAGTCTAGAGCCAAAAGAGATCATTAATAAATCTCATTAGGACACTTGTTAAAATTATGCTTACTAAGTCACACAATGTGAATAACAAGATATATGTTAAGAGTCCTACGCATTATCCTTGTGATTTTGCCAGAATATCCGAGTGATACTTAAGTATTCAAAGTAAAGATGGAAATCCTGCTTGAGCCAACATCAAACAAGGTCATGGTAGGTGACTTGTGCGATTCTATACGAATCAAACTTGTGACAACTGGAAAGAAATGATGGTGCGATTCTGTATGAGTCAAACTTGTTCCAGGAAATGGATTAATTGTTCATGATAAATTTTTGAAATGATTAACACTCTCGATGTGTCATAAAAACACTTTAGCAAGTAACACATCGATTGATTTTCAAATCGACTTTCTATTCAATCGGTGAGACTTCGTCTTGCTGGTTCACTCATACCGTGTTGTCTGCTTTGAGATGCTTCGGTAATGAGAACGGCTAGTGCAGCTGTGAAACCCTATCAAGGAGATTCTTTGGAATTCTACTTGATCACAGGAAGTATTTATACTGATAAACAGGGAACCGTGGTTATTACAACCTTATTCGACGAAGTGACAAAGACACTTTCGTCCATATCTGTGTTTATTACTAACCTAAACATGCAGGTTTCCCGATGGCAGCAACATCTAGTCCATGGCTAGTTGAATTCAGTGCCACATGCTCATACTCAAAGAAGTAAAGTTTCAAGTAATCAAGAAAGCTCAAGTTACAAAGTCTTCTGCTACTCAGATAATCAACATCTTCCTTAAAGACATCAAGTTATCAAGTCAAAGTTATTCAAGGAGATTGTTAGCGAGCTTTCAAGATAATACCAAGAATAAGCATGTTGGTCCAAAGTCACAAGAGCACAAGAAGGCAAATTATTACAAGATAATCAAATGATGATGCAAGATTTATGATCTCAAGAAGTTTGAAATCAAGTGATAAAGACTCAACATCACAAGTCCTTCAAGCATGAAAGAACAAGCTCAAGCATAATGATCAAAGACCACTACATAAAGATGCAAGACAAAAGATCAACAATTACACAACAAGGACTCAAGATTAAGTCAAGAAGATTCAAAGAATAATGATCAAGGTCACAAGGAGAGATCTCTATGATCACTCCTTAGGGGGAGATTATTAGGAACACAAAAAGTATTGATCATTTATGAGATGTCAACAATCGTCCCTTAGGGGGAGATCATTAGGAATTCAGTTTTTAGTGAAGTGACGATCATTATCGATCTCACGAGCCTTAGTAATAGTTAGTTAATATTATGTAATATCTAAGTAATCTAATCGGGCCGACTTATAGAAAGCCCATAGAAAGCCCAGCTCGGCCCAACTATGTAAGTATATTAACCCTCTCCACACATGGAGAGGGTGTTGGTTGAATGCATTTCTCTTATTTCTTATGTGTGTTTTTGGTGTATTCTCCCATCCACTCTCTCTCTAGCTTTCTCTCTCTAGTTTCTAAGTGTGTGTGAAATTACAATATCCTTTAATCACAATCATAAACGCATCATCATACCACAAACATCATCTAATCAAGTGCATAAAAACACTAGCCACTCATAGCAAACAAAGACATAATTCCAGAATTTAAAGTATTCATAAACATGATTAAAAGGTCTTACAAAGTTTGTAAAAGATTACAAGAAATGAGGCTTGGTTTCCTTGAAGAATGATGATGATTTATTGATGTTCTTGACCTCCCAAGATGGCTTCTTCCTCCTTCAAACTTCTGGGATTTTTCTGGGTTTATAAGAAGGGATTATGGCTTTGAGAGAGAGTAGAGATTGCTACTAGAGAGTAGTAGAGAAGATTATTAATGGGATGATGAACACACTAGCCATATGGTCCTATTTATACTACTCGGAAGGCCTTGGGGTATTGAATGCGAAACTTGGGGCCAAAGGCTCATAAAATGCGAGGCACAAAGGCTCTAGATCCTTTTTGATCATTCATGGAGCTTCAAAATGCAAATGAAGGAGATGACGCAAACGAGCCAGGCGGCTCGTTGCTTCAGCCAGGCGGATGGCCACGCATCCCAAAATACAAGTTTCTTGATTTCGCGTTTAAGCTTCTTGTTTGATTTGTGCTTGGTCGTGGGTCACTTATACTTCAGTAAAACTTCAATTACCTCATTCTTGGGGCTTGGAAGCTTTAATGGTTAGTTCTTTTACTCTTGAAATGCTTCTGATCTTTGCTCTTGATCTGGGATTCTTCGTACTTGTATAAAACTTGATTTCTTCGCCATTTCTTTTCTTTTCCTGTATTTGGCCACAAATAAACTTGCAAACACACTTTGGTACAATTAAGTAATAAAATCATAGATGAATAGCCAAATAACATATGCAAAAGTACAGATAACGCTACTAAAAACATGTACAATTTGAGCGTTATCAAATCCCCTCACACTTAGCCTTTGCTTGCCCTCAAGCAAATCTAGAATTAAAGAAAACGAATCCACATGGTACATGAGAATGATTTAGAAAAATATGATGCAAGTCTTCCATGTACAAGTACAAGAAAAGACTCATCGTTTATGCCTTATTGGTGAAAAACCGAGATGTTTGACAATACCCTTTGATTTTCTTGCTTGATTAACATTTCTATGCACCTCAAGAAAAAGGAATGAAGTATAATTCAGTCATCACTCATTTTATTATTTGGTGGTGGAGTAATAGAAATCACACTCATATCTCAGTCATGACTAGATTTATTACCATAAGCATGTACAAGAAACAAAACAAAAAACCGATGAGGAGTAAGCACCAAGTGTACAAATCTAAAGAAGTAGTTTATTGGGTTTTATTGTTTAGGTTTTGGGTTCAGTAGGCATGGATAAGGCATGGAGATGTTTTGAGTGAGGTGTGTAACCAAGTAACATAAGTCATAAGTCTACAAACCAAGCGTCGCTAGCTACCATATTCCGCTATCCATCTCTCTCTCTCTCTCTCTCTCTCTCTCTCTCTCTCTCTCCCTCTCTCTCTCTCTCTCTCTCTCTCTCTCTATCTCTCTCTCTCTCTCTCTCTCTCTCTCTCTCCCTCTCTCTCTCTCTCTCTCTCTCTCTCTCTCTCTCTCTCTATATATATATATATATATATATATATATATATATAGAGTTAGGATCAAATGAGAAGTTTTCTTAAAATAAGAAGGATAAGAAGTAACTATAATCGCATATCCGAGATGCACTGACTTAAATTAGATGCATCTCTATAATCTTAGATGCATTATAACGCATTTCAAGCTTTTAATTAGATGCATATACATATATTAGATGCATTTCATGATTTCTCATGTTTTTTGTTCCTCTGCATAGTGCTAAAATCATGAAAATCAATTTGCACCATCTACACATCAAATTAACTTTCGAAACTCGAAATGGTGCATCTAAATGAATAGAAATGCATCTAATGCAAGTCATTGCATCTCAAATGCGTGGTTTTAGTTACTTCTCACCACTTCTTATTTTAATTTACTTCTCACTGGATCCCTACTCATATATATATATAACTTATATATGTGGCTAACTATGACTGGATTAATATGAAATAGTGACTCAACACCACCTCAACGATGACACAATTGGCTAATGGTACCAATTCCTTCCAATTCTCTTCTTCTTCCTTCATCTTCATATTATTAAGCTCATTGGCTTTTTATTCTCTTTTTTTGTACTAATATTTGACCAACCTTCGATCGAAGATCATCATATACATGCAATAAGCTAGATGTCAGAAGACATAGAGCTTGCAACTTTCTCAAAATTCAAAAGGATTTCCCACATAGCAACCATCATTCCAAGCAGCTAGCAACCAACCGATAGATAAAACAAGGGTAAGGCTAGGCTAAATGGTGTGTATAATTTTGGTGGATTTATCGATTAAGAACAGGATGGCTCAGATGTGTTTCTAAGGGTATCTAGTGCTAAAAGTGAGCACTAACAAATGGGTCCATATGAAAAAGTGACTAACCAAGATGGTTGGCCCAAGGCATTAGAGGATAAATGGAAGGCCATTTGGTTTTATTCTATATTGCTTCTTTATCACACACATACACTTATTATCATACAAGTATGATCTCACTACGGTAATCATAATGATTTACAAGCACAAGTTCTAGAATAAATAAAATCACAGGCACACTCATAGCAAAAGATCGAGCATAAAAAGATGTATGATATATATGAAAAGGCTCAAATCCTTACAATTGAGTGGAAGGGCTATAATATGTGCTAGCAAATGTTATCGATCCCAAAATAGATTGCAATAGTAATCGGGACACATCTCAATTTTTCAAAAATCATAGATTTTACCAGTGGATTAATCTAGCTATTCTGATATATTATCCTAAAAGCATGAAAACAACTAGATTATGAGGGCAAACAAGCACAAATTTTTTAAATATGCATCATTTCCCTTATTTACTCCCCACACACTTATGTTTAGCATTGTCCTCAATGCGTCAAAACGAGTCAAAGCATAAAATAGGGAAATAAGAGTAAGAGAGAACTAGATATTCGGGCATAGCAATTTCACTTGAGCTCCATATGCTTCTGGCATCATCACCTACATGAATCTTATACAAACTACGAAATGCAAAATATTTTTGGATTTTTTTTTTTGTAAATTTAAGAAAAAGGAAATGCTATACCCCCACACTTAGGATAGAACATGGATTTGAAAAATTAGGGTGTAAACATTAAAAATACACTGAAAGTTGAAATACTTGAAAATACACGGGTTACCTCTCGAGAAGCGCTTATTTTATTAACGAGACATCAGCCGGACTCGTACTCCTTCGGCTTCATTTTTCTTCGAGTGAAGGTTTCTCACTCAGGTCCTTTTTGATGTAAAGGAAATTCCTTTTACTATTCCCTTGCCAGTTTCATCTAGGTCATACAACTTAGCTTTGTTGCAAGTGTTTTCCACTACGCTGTATATGAATGGTTTTTCCGTGACCCATGGCATGGTTTTACGATAATCTTCTGGAAATGGTTCCATGAATGAAATAGCTTGTATTTTTCCTTCTTCTAACATGAGGTGAATTTCCTCAATCGTTAGCTCATTTATTTACTCCTTATCATGGTAAAGTTTGACACAATGTCCATTGACAATGAAGCTTCCTTCGTGTTTGTCTTATAACTCAACATAACCGGATGGAAAACCATGTTTGACCACGAATGGTCCATACCATTTTGATCTGAATTTTGGAGCTTTGAATTTGTATTTGGAATTGTCTAAGAGAACTTTGTCTTCGGCCTTGAATTCTTTCCGGATTATGAGTTTCCTATCATGATAAGCCTTAGTTCGAGCTTTGTAGAGTTTGGAATTCTCATATTCTTGGAGTCCCAATTCATCGAGTTCATGCAACTACAAGAATCATTTTTCTCCTACGATTTT
Source organism: Tanacetum coccineum (assembly GCA_026074375.1). Classification (NCBI taxonomy): domain Eukaryota; kingdom Viridiplantae; phylum Streptophyta; class Magnoliopsida; order Asterales; family Asteraceae; genus Tanacetum; species Tanacetum coccineum. Next base: position 10,737 of record BQNB010074596.1, on the reverse strand, counting down.
GAGATCAGGGTTACAACTTCTAAGGGCCCAGTAAGCACGATGTTCGATTTCGAACGACAAATGACATGTTTTCCCATAAAGCAACCGATACGGTGTAGTTTCGATTAGGGTTTTGTATGCCGTATGAAATGCCCACAGAGCGTCATTAAGTTTCCTTGACCAAACGGAAGGGTTATCCTTGACCGTTTTCTCTAGAATTCTATTTAAGGCTCTGTTGGTGTTTTCAACTTGGCCGTTGGTTTGCAGATGGTAAGCTGTAGCAAAACGATGATGAACTCCATATCGTTTTAAAACTTTCTCCATTGTTTATTACAAAAGTGAGTACCTCTGTCGCTTATCAAGGATTTTGGAATGCCAAATCTAGAGAAAAGTTTCTTGAGGAAATTGATTACAACTCGTGTATCATTGGTGGGTAAAGTTTTAGCTTCTACCCATTTGGACACATAATTAATAGCAACTAGAATTTATTCGAACTTATGGGATTTATGGAATGGTCCCATGAAATCGATTCCCCATATGTCGAATATTTCACTAACTTGGATGCTGTTTTGAGGCATCTCATCTCTTCGTGAAAGGCTACCAGAACGTTGGCAAGCATCATAGTTTTTAACTAGAGTATGAGCCTCTTTGAAAATGGTTGGCCAATAGAATCCAGCATCAAATACTTTCTTTGTTGTGGTGGAAGGACCATAGCATCCCCCAGTCCGGCCATGATGACATTCATCAAGAATTTTTTAGGTCTTAGAACCGTAAACACATCTCCTGGTCATCCTATCGGAGCACATTTTAAAGAGATACAGTTCGTCCTAGAAATAATGCTTAAGTTCTGAGAAGAACTTGCATCGCTGAGCGTAAGTTAATCCTTTTCTGAGAATTTTTTCAACTAGATAGTTGGCGAAATCAACAAACCATGGAATTTCATCTTCATCGTTCGATGAGACGTTCATGAGTGTTTCGTCAAGGAAGTTATCATCGATATCCTCATCCTTTAATTCCTCAAGGTTTGGATTTTCAAGTCGAGATAAGTGGTCTACCGTGACATATTCTGCTCCTTTTTTATTTTTGATCTCAATATCAAATTCTTGGAGTAGTAAAATCCATTGGATAAGACGCGGTTTAGCATCTTGCTTAACAAACAGATATTTCAACGCAGAGTGATCTGTGAAAACAATGGTTTTTGAGAGAACAAGATACTATCAAAATTTATCGAACGGGAAAACTACGGCAAGTAGTTCTTTCTCAGTGACTGTATAATTTTGTTGTGCGTTAATGAGAGTTTTGCTGGCAAAATGGATAGGATGGAAATGTTTTCCTTCCCGTTGTCCAAGTACAACTCCAACAGCGAAATCACTTGCATCGCACATGAGTTCAAACGGTTGCGACCAATCTGGTGAAACCATAATCGGTGTGTTCGTCGGCTTTTCTTTGAGCGATTCGAATGCTTTGATACATTCTTTATTGAAGTCAAAGACTGCGTCTTTTTTGAGAAGTTTTGTCATTGGACGAAAGATCTTGGAAAACTTCTTGATGAATCGATGATAGAATCCTGCATGTCCAAGAAAACTCCTAACGGCTTTGACGTTAGTAGGTGGTGGAAGTTTGGCTATCACATCGATTTTTGCCTTGTCAACCTCTAATCCTGCACTGGAAACTTTGTGACCTAGCACAATTCCTTTCTGTCACCATGAAGTGACACTTCTCCCAGTTCAGAACAAGATGGGCTTGTTTGCATCGGATAAGCATTTGCTCAAGATTTGCAAGACATGAATCGAATGAATCTCCAAACATGGAAAAATCATCCATGAAAACTTCCATGGAGGTTTCAAGCATGTCTTGAAAGATAGCGATCATGCACCTCTGGAAAGTGGCTGGTATATTGCAAAGACCAAAAGGCATACGTTTGTAAGCGTAGGTTTCATAGGGACAAGTAAATGTGGTCTTTTCTTGATCGGCAGGTTCGATTAGGATTTGGAAATAACCGGAAAATCCGTTGGGAAAACAAAAGATATTGTTCCCTGCTAGCGTTTCTAGCATTTGATCCATGAAGGGTAGAGGAAAATGATCCTTTCAGGTAGATTCGTTCAACTTGTGATAGTCAATACAAATACGCCAACCAATGACAGTTCTTGTTGGGACAAGTTTGTTCTTTTCGTTCGTCACAGCGGTCATTCCTCCTTTCTTAGGTACACAATGGAAAGGACTTACCCAAGGACTATCTTCGATGGGGTAAATGATACCCACATTGAGAAGTTTGATAATCTCTTTTTTCATGACTTCTTTCATGTTTGGGTTAAGTCGACGTTGTCTTTGAATGATGGGTTTGTCGTCATCCTCAAAGTTGATTTTATGTTTGCAAAAAGATGGGCTAATGCTTGGTATATCATATGTTTTCCAAGCAAACACTTCTTTGTTCTTCTTGAGAACGGGCACAAGACGTTTCTTTTCATTGTCTTTGAGCAAAGTGGATATGATTACTAGAAGAAGAGAATCTTTTTCTAGAAAAGCATATTCGAGGTGTTTGGGAAGAGGTTTCATCTCAAGATCGGTTGGTGGATCTTGGATAGAAGTCTTGATTCTTAAATTTTCCTCAATGGGTAATTCCTCAAAATTAACCTCGACTTCTTCCTCTTGTTCAGGAATTTCTTCGACATCGACAGCCATGAATTCTTTGTCAAGAGATGTTTCATTGATTTTTCTAATGTATTAGAGAATGGTTCAGAATCATCGAGTAATGCATCTAACTCTTCCTCCATTACTTCGTTGATAACATCCATGCGGAAGCATGTGTCATCATTGGAGTGAAAATGTTGCATAGATTTGTCAATTAGTAAAGTGATTCTATCATCCCCAACTCCAAGATTGAGTCCTTTGTTTTTAACTCGGATGATGGCATCAGCGGTGTGCAGAAATGATCTTCCCAAAATGAGAGGGACTTTGTCATCCTCCTCCATTTGTAGGATAACAAAATCTATAGGAAATAAGAATTTTCCAACTTGGACGAGCATGTTCTCAGCAACTCCGATCGGGTATTGGTAAGTATGATTAGCTAAGAGGATACTCATCCTTGTAGGTTTTAAGGTATTCTCAGAGATTGATGTTTACAGTGAATATGGCATCAAGTTGATGCGTGCGCCAAGATCGACCAAGGTTAAACATTCAATTGAGTTTGCTAGGGTACACAGAATCACAAAGCTTCCAGGATTACCTAGTTTAGGTGGGAGCTTGTTTTGAAAAATTGCAGAGCATTCTTCATTTAAGAAGGTAGTAGAAATTTGCTCCATCTTACTTTTGTTGCCCACGAGATCTTTTAAGAACTTTCCATAATTGGGCAAGCCGGCTAGGACATCAACGAGGGGTACGTTGATTCTAACTTCTTTGATTAGATCAATAAACTTTGCATAACGTTCTTCCATCTTTTCTTTGCGTAGGCATTGAGGGTATGAAATTTTTGGTTTATACGCCTTGAGTGGTGGTGGATCCGATTTAGTTTGTTTGAAAGAAGACGACTCTACTTCCTTTTCGGATTCGTCAGCCTCATCTTCACTATCATCGTGGATGATGGTGGTTTTGGCATTAGGGTTGACGGGCGGATCATATGTCTTACCACTTCATGTGAATACGGCATTCACATGCTCATTTTGAGCTGGTGGTGGTCGGTAAGGCTTGTCATTTTTTGAGTTAGGTTTTGGGCTGGTTTGAGTATTACTCAGGAGTGAACCAGTTGGTCGAGAGGAACATTGGTCGAAGAGTTGACCAAACTTTGTTTCGAGGTCTTGAATCACAGCTTGGTGATTCTTTTTTCCTTGCTCAACTTTGGTTTTGAGGTTGAAGAACTGGGTTTTGACAAAGTCATTCGATGAATTTTGAGCGACCATGAACTCTCGCATGGTTTTTTCAAAGTCAGATTCATCGAATTTCTTTTCGGGTGTTGGTGTAATGGAAGGGTTGTCTTCTCGAGGTTTGGGAGTTTCGGTTGTCATCTCTTGGTTGACGGTCACGCCAATTTCCAAAACTCCTATCATAGTAGTTTCCTCGATAACCTCCGTAGGCATAGTTGGCTTCTTCATCTTTAGGACCTCCCATAGGCTTGTCATCACACTCCGATGATGGGTGAGGACATCCACAACTATTGCATCCATCTCGCATTTTCTTCATTTCTCTTTTGATCTCTTTGAATTGCGAGTCGATCTTCGTGGTCAATGCTTCCATATTTTCCATGAGTTTGGAGTTGTCGCTACCTTCTGCGAAAGCAACAGTTTTCGGAAGGGGTTTGGCTTTGATGTCCTTAGACCAATTGAGTTTCAAGAGCACTCGATCTTCGAGCAACCGGTGCGCTTCGTTAGGGGTCTTGTATAGAAAGATTCCTACGGCATCAAGGATAGCTTGTGTGGTCTCGAAGCCCATGGTAGAAGATTTGGATGATGGTTCCTCATCATAAACCATGTCCGTGACAACTACGAAGTAAGTCATTCATACGTAGCCAAGCATCAACAAGAGATTCGTTAGGATGTTGGGTGAAACCTTGAATTTCTCCCATGAGTCGGTCGAACATTGCGCGTAGAAAGAATCGACTTACGAAAGGTTGTCTCATTTCTTCCCAAGTACTGATAATACCGGGACTTAATTCGTTGAACCAAACTTTAGCATCACCAGTAAGGGATGACGAGAAAAGTTTAAGCTTGATTGTGTCCGCGTTGGTATTGCCATATCAAAACATTGCGTAAATCTCGATGAATTCGGCGATGTGATTGTGCGGATCGGCCCACGCACGTTCGTCAAATTTTTGGTCTTTGATCATCGAGAGGTGATGACCTTTTAGGTAAAGTTGTCTCTGAGGTCAACCGCGACGATAGCAGGCTCGGGAGTGGGTGCTACGGCTCAGTTGTTTCCCCACATAGGTTGATCGTCAGCCATTGGGAATGATAAATCAAGGAAGGGGTTGTAAATGACTTCGGCTTCGAAGAGGTTTTTGAAAGGTGGGTATTTAACTTTAGGAACTCGGTTTTCTACGGGTACAAATGGGTTTCTCTTCTTTTTCTTCTTCTTCGTTCGGTGAATGAAATGTTCGGGTTCTAAATAAGGAGTAGTTGGTTCTTGTCCCGAAGAACGGGTGTGCATTCAGGAGCAAAACACAACTAGGAGTGGATCCGAGTAGGGATTGGTTATGCGAAAAAGGTGTAAAATGTGGTACGAAAAAGTAAGGCTTGGTTGCCTTGAAGAATGATGATGATTTCTTGATGTTCTTGACCTCCTAAGATGGCTTCTTCCTCCTCAAACTTCTGGGTTTTTTCTGGGTTTCTAAGAAGGGATTATGGCTTTGAGAGAGAGTGTAGATTACTACTAGAGTGTAGTAGAGAAGATTATTGATGGGATGGTGAAAACACTAGCTATGAGGTCCTATTTATACTACTAGGAAGGCCTTGGGGGTATTGAATGCTAAACTTAGGGCCAAAGGGTCATAAAATGCCAGGCACAAAGGCTCTAGATCCTTCTTGATCGTTCATGGAGCTTCAAAATTCGAATGAAGGAGATGACGCAAACGAGCCGGGTGGCTCGTTGCTTCAGCCGGGCGGTTGGCCACGCGTCCCAAAATACAAGTTTCTTGATTTCGCGTTTAAGCTTCCCGTTTGAGTTGTGCTTGGTCGTGGGTCATTATACTTCAGTAAAATTTCATTTTAGCTTATTCTTGGGGCTTGGAAGCTTGAATGGTTGGTTCTTTTACTCTTGAAATGCTTCCGATCTTTACTCTTGATCCGAAATTCTTCGTACTTGTATAAAACTTGATTTCTTCGCCATTTCTTCGCTTTTCCTGTATTTGGCTACAAATAAACTTGCAAACACACTTTGGTACAATTAAGTAACAAAACCATAGATGAATAGCCAAATAACATATACAAAAGTACGGATAACGCTACTAAAAACATGTACAATTTGAACGTTATCACTAAGGTCTAACAGGATCTACACTAGCATCAATACTATGAAATCTCGAGGATCATGCAACATGCAAATAAGATATCCTATAAATGATAATTCAACAAGAAACTAACATCAAAACCATAACAAAATCATAGCAAGACTAGCACTTAAGGTGCTTAGCCACTCATGCTACAGAATACACAAGAAATAAATAAAGAACTAATGGATTGAGAAAACATAATATTCGTATAATTCTTTTGAAGAATGAATAATACAATAAATAAGTAAAGTGATATCTCCCTTGAACTAAGTGGTGGATGAGCCGAGTTTTGTTCTCCTTTAGAAGCCCTAGATGTTCCCTGGAACTTCTTGCGGGTGAATGATCCGAATGAGCTGTTATTAGGGCTGTATTTATATTATTCGTTTCAACTACGGCGTAGTTAAGGGTATAAACTACGACATAGTTACGCTGAGTTAGGTTTTCCTCTTGCAGGCTAAGTGTAGCTACAACGTAGTTGAAGTGGCCAAATACACCATAGTTGTGACTAGACTTTACATTTTCGGTACTTCATGGTAACTACGGCGTAGTTAAATCAGGGCAACTACGCCGTAGTTTCTTATAAGCCAGCATGGATTCTTCAAATGAACTACGGCGTAGTTTAATGTGGTAACTACGCCATAGTTATGACAATTGGCAGCATAACTTCATCCTTTCACTTGTCCAATTGCAGTGTCTTTTCGCTCTCACTTTATATTTTCTTGAAATATACAGTGATTAAGTACATATTTTAACCACAAATAGACAATTATAAACTTTTTATGAGGGATTTTGATACGAAAGGTATTAAGTATTTGATGTTATCAAAAGGACCAATGCTATCTTCATAACAATCATAGTGACCAAGGGGTCGTCTGGCCCTATGAGGTACCAATAATCTGACTTCTTTAGCCCAAGTTCTATGGTGGATTGGCATGCGTAACATCCACCCACGTATAGTGACCAAGGGGTCGTCTGGCCCCATGAGGTACCAATAATCAACATCCTAGCTACAGGGAATCTCGTAATATCATACGCTCACCTTGTTTCGATGAACATCTGGAGAGCATACGAACTCAAGGAAGAGACTCTCATTCCATAGCCTATTTTATTTCACGTTTCCTAAAATATAAGGCCATTCCAAGAAGTATGAAACCTATATGATTCAAGAGAGCCACAACTTTATTACCGGATTAAATTTGGCTAGTTTGGCATTCTACCAACGATTTGGAGTACCCAGGGACCCATACAACCGACTAGACACAACTGGCATGAAGGATACCAAGAAGGGCAGCATAAACTAGATTTGGCCACCAAGTACCAACTATGCTTAGCACATTGATTTCTTTTTGTAACACCCTGTTGTAACAAAATGACAATCCCAATTTTTTTCATGTAATTACAACAAATTTTTTGTTATGCACGCGTCAGAACAATCATGTTAGCTAATGGGTTCAACAAACAATGTCAAATGTTATTATAGATTTTGTACAAAAAGTTTATACTGAAACTGAACACCAGTTGGTTTGGGTTACTTATGACTTTATAACTGAACACGAAAACTGACTTTTAGTTATGCTGAATTTTGACTAATGGTGGTGGGCTCAAGCTAGCAGGTTAGTCGGTCTGTTTGGGTGTTCATCAGTCTGGTTCTCGGGGTTATCGATTTATTCGGTTCGAGTTGATTTTCTTTTGAGGTATAACCGAAACTTGAATCGAACTGAATCCAAACTAGATCAAACCGAACTGAAACCGAATTTGAATTCGGCGTGGTTCGTATTGACCCGAAAGACCGGTATACTGAATCCAAACTAGATCAAACCGAATTGTGTTGACCTGAAAGATCCGATTTACACAACTTATAATTTTTTTATTTAATTATATAAATGTTTAGCATAGAATATACACAAATATATACAAATACTAGATATGTGGCCCGTCCAGCAGACGGGTTAGCTCATAAGTCATAACTCCTAAAATTAATATGAATTTCATAAGTCATAACTCCTAAATTAGGATAAATGTTGTAGAATACCAACGTACTTACCAAAATTTGTCGAAATGAACAACTTTACTTTTTTATTAACAATACCACCAACTTAGATTCAAATTTGGTTTTATCATGAACAAAACGTTTGTACCGTTAGTTATTATGTGGCAACGTTAGTCCATTTAGCTAACGATCGCTTGCATCGTTAGTCCTTAAGTTCTTCATCGTTAGTCCCTGTGATTTTCATATATATATATATATATATATATAAATTTCAAACACTTTTTTTCGAAATTTTTTTTTGAGTATGGAATGTGTATAAAAATTTTCGAATTTTTTTTTATAAATATTTATTATAAAAATGTGTAAAAAAATTATAAAAATTTTCGAATTTTTTTTATGTGTATAAATTTTTTTTCGAATGTGTATAATGTTTTTTTTATAAAATTGTGTAAAAAAATTACGAAATTTTTTTTTGAGTATGGAATGTGTATAAAAATTTTCGAAATTTTTTTTTACAAATATTTTTTATAAAAATGTGTATAAAAAATTATAAAAATTTTCGAAAATTTTATGTGTATAAAAATAATTTCGAATTTTTTTTTAAAAAAATGTGTATAAAATTTTTCGAAAAAATGTGCGTACAAATTGTCGAAAAGAAATTCGAAACATAAATTTTTTTCGAAAAAAAACAAATTTCGATAAAAAATTTCAAAAAAATTTTTCGAAAAAAATGGTTCGAAAGAAAAAAATTTCGAAAAAAAATAATATATGAAAACCACAGAGACGATTTTTCAACTTTCTCAAACGATCGTTAGCTAAATGGACCAACGTTGACACATAATAACTAACGGTACAAACGTTTTGTTCAAGTTGAAACAAAATTTGAATGTAAGTTGGTGGTATTGTTAATAAAAAAGTAAGTTGTTCATTTCGGCAAATTTTGGTAAGTACGTTGGTATTCTACAGCATTTACCCCCTAAATTAATATGAATGTAAAATTAAAGATGCATGTAGCACCAAAATTGATGTTTACTGACAAACAAAAATTAATAATTATTCAAACACCAAGCAGACGACCTTAATCGCTCTTGAATCATACCATATCTCTTTCCCTCTAGCTCAGGCCATGGATATCCGCAACTAACCCTCTTGACTAGGCCACACATCAATATCACATCACATAACATGTAGCACATAACGCATACCAGTCACATAATAGTCCATGCATTTACACTAACACATAATCACAGGAATTCAAAACTCATTTCAACACTTGCATCATTTCCATCCCAAGTTTAAAACAATGTAAAAAGTGGGACTATGTAACTCACCTGAATGCTCAAAACGCAGCTTCCAATTCCTATCACGCAACTATACAAATAAATAAACACGGTTACACGCGACCAAGCTAAAAGCTCTAGTCCATGTAACACACATATGATGGATGTCTAAGGGTTTGATTAACCATCATGGGTCACCCCGACACCATGCCCAACCTTAACCACTTCATTAACTCATTACACTAGTTAACTACAATTTGTTCAAAAGTGCAGAATTTTAGTGTAACTTTACCCTCTTAAAACCCTTACTTGCTGACCTTCATAAATTATACCAAAAATCACCTAAGTTCATTTATGAGTTTACTAACTACCTTGTGATTCTTAACTACTCATTACAAGTGCAACTATCCCAAATAAAATCCAACTTCAAAACTGTCCCAATTCGGATCTGATTGCACACTAAAATGTATGGCCCTAATTACCATACTTAGACATAAAATCAGAGGCTATCCTTCTAGGGTTTATTTATATACATATAGAACCTAATCATTGTAGATTGGATAACCTTAGATCCACTTTTAATTTAGGGTTTTACCCTCCTAAACATGACTTAATTCTGACCCGTATTTACTGTTTTGATAACTTTTCTTGTAACCAATATTTGACCAACTTCCAGAACTCCAAATCATTCGAGGCTGGAATTTTTGGAAAATAGACTCTTTGAACTACAATTTAGGCACTTGAATCACATCAAAACACGTTTTTATCATCTAGATATCATCAGTTGAACACAGACCTAAATTCTGCTCAACTCTAAATCAAGTAACGCAAACCTTAACATGCAACATGCATGATCATAACCCTAAACTAAGCCTAATCATTATACCACCATTAATGTTCATATATAATCTGTATTTCAGGTAAACCCTTGTAACACCTCCATTTTTACATATAGCAGCGGAAGCTAATCTGGGGTATTACTTCAAGGTACAACAGTCATAATCATAGAAAACAAATCAAAAAGAGTCGTTTTTGAAAATAAGTTATCATTCATTATTTCTTCAGAGTTTTTACAAACGAGAGGTTCCCAAAATCTATACAATAAAGTTTGAATGATAACGGTTTTTCCATCTTCATGTCCTCGCCACTCCGTGCCATTAGTTACCTGAGATAAAACATGCTAAAAAGTCAACACAAAGGTTGAGTGAAATCCATAGGTTTAAGTAATATAATTTGAATGCAAATGCGATATTTGGGTTACGTTGATATACACCCAGTATTGAAAACATATTTATTATTGCCATTAGCTCATGAATCCGAAGCCTTAGGGTATGGTGATACGTTATAGCCCCTACGGGTACCTTTGCCAAAATACCCGCGTGATTTCTAATGATGTGCAATTGGTTACACCAATGGGGAGTCCAGCCTAAATAGATCTATTCACACCATTCGCGCTTACTACGGAGAGTAATTAATGGTTCATGATTATGGGGACTTAAAGGCAAAGC
>BQNB010074595.1:0-31737 GCA_026074375.1 Tanacetum coccineum | reverse complement strand
GTTACTATAGAAAACAACCTTTTGCTCTGTATAGGCACAAGGCCAGACGGGAAACCGGCTACCTGCATCCCCGAATACGACCCCAAATCTCTTTTACCAAACAAGTCGTATAAAAGGGTTAGGCTTGAAGCAAGGGCTTGGCAACAGTGTGGGACCTATCACTGTATGGTTGAATTGCCAGATAAGACGTATACGCCTAGTGAAGTTGAAGCAAAGATGAAGGATTATGTGTTGCATTTAAGGTTTACTAATATCACAAAAGAGGATGTAGAGCCCTTTATGGGTTTTTTTTTATTAATCAGTTCCATTAGGTATCTGTTCTTCTATCTTATATTGTTCATCAGTTGTTTGAGTTTCAACTTGATTCAAGACAAGTTAGATATTAAAAGGCGTTAAAATATGTTGCAGTAGAAACGGTTTTGCGATTGTTCATTAATGATATATTCAAGCTTCAGAGTATTGTCAATTATGTGTATGATCTAGCAAGAAAAGGAATGTCTTTTTATTTTTCTTGATTATGTTTTGTGCAAAATAAGTTAGTTTTTCTTGCTGGTTTATCAATACTGATAAGTTTGTGGGGTGTATGATGGAATGTCTTACCCTAGAAAAAAAACAAGAGTATAAATACTCTAACTTTTGTGGGCCTTTTGGGGACTTTTTGCTCAATGGCCCGTTTACATTACAATACATTAAATAACGAGCTATCAAACGTCGTCTAACTTCGAGTGACCGAAACTTCTTTGTTAGACTTCAATTCTTTGTTTCTAACAATAGGTCATAATAGTCTCTAAATGGTCTTAAGTTTCTTAGAGTCTCCACTCACACATTCCCTTAATCATCATCTCGTTCTTTTCAAAATGATCTACTCTTTCGTCAAGGTAAGGTTAGATAAAAATTTAATACACCTCTAAGTAGGTTTGACAACTTAAATATTTCATCCGAAATGTTTAAGTATTTTTAATTAGCGAAATGCAATTAAAATATCACTCATTGTTCATGTCAAATTCGTTTCACAAAAACCTTAATCATGCCTCTATTATAAAATAGATGGTTAATACCTTCCGTCCACCTTTTCCGCTACTACCTTTAAGATAACCTCATACCTCGTAGTATGATTGTTCTATGAACATTCACAATGCTCGAGAAGAGCTACATAACTTCGTGGATGAAGTTCGTTGTATGCTAACCATCATTTGTCTTGACATTGTCAAGCTCATCGCTTGCGTCTCTATTCTTCTTCATTTATTCTTTTTATTCCTCAATTTATGTCCGGATGAGCACGAATTTAATGGGAAGGGATAACACACTCGTTCACCTATAACTTCTACCATACACTCAAACCTCATAACCATAAAACCTCATAACTAGTTCTAGTGCATCCCAAACCACCAAAGTGAATTTCGTAATGAAAGGCATCTCACCCTCATATCCCGACAATCATAAGCATGTGTGCCTATGTTGTCAAAAGTCAAGTGAATTTCGTAATGAAATGCATCATATCCACTTACTACTAAGTGAAGAACACAATGAAGACATTCAAGCTTCAAGTGTTATCGAGTCGTCACATTGTCGCGACTCTTACTTTTTCATCCACATGTCACCACCATGAAAGAACTACCAAATCATTTCCACTTCTAGCAAGTGAAGAACACAAAGAAGATATTCAAGCTTCAAGTGTTGTTGAATCATCACAATTGGTTTTTACCATGAAGGTAATACCACCTCATTTCACAATCATACTACCAAAGCAACTCTTCATTGATTTAACAAATGAAGACACCAAAACCCCATCACCCAAACTTCAACTATCATCACCAAGTGTTCCTAATGCACCTTTCAAAACACCATCAACCAAAGGCACTTCATCTTCACCCATTGACTACACACTCTACTATAAATACAACCTCATTCTCACCATCATCATCACAACAATCCACCATTTTCACATTTTCACCTTTGTTCATCAACATTAACAACCATCTCAAGAAAACAATCACCCCAATCAAGAATTACCAAACCCTTACATTAAGGACACTCCCACATCACCACAAGTTGCCTCACATCCTCCATTTCCCATCTCACCCATCAATTCATATGTTACTCACACTCAATCTCCACCTCAAAGTGACAACCAAATTCAACACACACCACCTCCATCTCTCCCAACAACAAAACAACATTCCCTCATCACCTTACTCTCCAAACCTACCAAACACCCAACAAACCTATAGTCAACACCTTCCCTTTCCATTCACGCTCATCCTTCCTCATTTATGTTTCCTCAACAAATCATCCTTATCATCAACATTTAGTTCGACCTAAAGTCTTACGATAATGTTTATCCTTAAACACCCCAAACATGAAAAGCATACATAATGCTTAACAAAGAAACCTTGAGGATTTAGGAATCTCTCAATACAACCATTAGTCTATTTAAATCCACATCATTATCTTGGTTAGATGATGATACCATAAGGAACGTGTTGATCGAGTCTTAGCCCTTAAGCATGTGTCGATCGAATCTTATCATTGGTTCTTAAACATTTCCATGTTTTAAGCATTCATCATGTTTTTTTGGTTGTTGTCTTTAGTGCCACACTTTAGAGTGCATATACCTAAAACATACATGATTTGTTCCCCACTAAGTGTCTTGCATATATATCTATCATCATCATTATATATATGTGCATTTTTCTACTAACTTTGTTTTGTAGCACTTTTTCGTTACTCGATTTCTTGGTGCCCCAATCAAGGGGGAGCATACACCAAGGGGGAGCATTTGCATATGTCCAAGCTATTACATTTGCAACCGTTAAAGACATCTACACATTTCTTGATATGTGTTCTTCATCCCTATATATATTTTTTTGTTGCACGAAACTAACCATTGATGTAGGTTAAGAGTTTGCAACCAATTTGATCCATGGATCCGCTTGAGTCAATGTTCAAGGGATGTCATTGTTTAAAAGGGATTGATAGAATCAAGACTTCACTTAGGATGATGCAAGCTCGCCTCTTTGATTGAAGAGTTGAAGTGTAGTAAAAGTCTCGTCTTGGAGTCCACCTTTTTGTTTCGACAAAAGGGGGAGAAGAAGTGTAAACAAGTAACTTATACATTTTACTATGAGTTATAGTTTACATATTTTGTCATCATCAAAAAGGGGGAGATTGTTGGTAGAAATATTGCGATATTTAATCTATACATTCTCTTTATGTTTTGGTGATGACAAACATGTAACTTATAACACATAACGTAAAGTGCTTAAGTTACTCGTAATCACTAATCATCAATTCGTCAACATCTTTCGACGTCTCAAGTTTTCTTCAACAATTAATTTAAGTTCGCACCCGACGTAAATCACTAAAGGTATGAACAAACAAACTTTAATTTGTTGAATGATCAAAGAAATTTTTTATTTTTCCAAACCTTACATTTATAAAATGGGACAAACATTTTTAAAATATATACAAAACATTTTTGTATTTATAAGAAATAATTTATTCAAAATAAACATTTTGAATTTTAAATTTTTGAACCTAGAACGGCTAGAAAAGGTCCAGTAAACACCTCCCCTGGATAGGACAAAAATGAGGAGCGTCTGAAAGGGGCGGCCCCCTTAATTATAAGGGGGCCGGCACCCTATTTAAGGGGGCCGGCCATAGACTCCGCTCCTCCTTCTTGTCCTATAAATACTGGACTATTCCCCAACATTTTTCTCACCTCTTTGCACAAAGTTTTCTCAGATCTAAAACCTCCTTTCAAACCCTTTCCTTTGATCACTTAACTTATTATAAGTTTGTTTAAAAAAAAAAAAATTAGGGTTTTGATCCAATCATTCATCTATTGAAGTGCAAGAGAAGAACTTTTTGTTATCATTAAGATACAAAGTTATGTAGGCTAGTTAGGGCATTCGTAACATGTCTTACATTCACAATGCATAGATCGAGTCCATGTATTCCAAACTTGTATAACTGCTTGATCATGGTGATCATGGTGTGTTTTGTAGTTGGATCTTGGTGATCCTTTCTAGTAGTGTTAGATAGTTGTGACATAAGTGGTGTGGTGAGAAGAAGTTGTGAAGGTGTGGAGTTGTGAAGTTGTGAAGGTGTGAAGAAGTTGTGAAGTTGTGAAGATGTGAAGAAGTTGTGTAGTTGTGATCAAGGTGTGAAGCTAAGTTGTGTAGTGAAGTTGTGAAGAGAGTCGGGAGGTATACACGTCGCGAGACGGTGTAAGTTGTGTTGTGAATAGATTGGTTATGAGCTAAGGTTAGAACTCGACATTTAGCTATGCCGGAAATTGAAATAAGCAACGTTGTGTACGGTTTTCTCCGCCTTAAGGGAGCTTGTTGACTAGTGAAGAAACTCTCGAGTTGGGTACTCGGAGAATAGAGTAGGGCGAAGAGGTGCTTCGTGATCAAACCACTATAAATCATCGTGTCCGGTTTGCATTTCCTTTCACTTATCTCTTTACATTTATACTCGCATTTATTGCTTTATATTTATACTTACAATTGTGTGATGTGTTGATTATATAGTCTTAATTATGTCTTGAATAAATGTGAATATTGTGTGTTGGGTTGTATTGTTGTAAATCGATGTATTAATATGTGTATATAACTTGTATGAACACTCATCATATTGTATCACGCTTGATCGGTAATTTGATACGAAACATTTTAAGATTTTTAATGGAAACGTATTCACCCCCCACTACGATTTCCACAATTGGTATCAGAGTCACGTCGCTCTAATTTTCAAAACAAATAGTTTTAAAAATTGAGTACGATCCATGTATCAAATTACCCATTAAGGTGGATTAAATATGAAAAGTGTTTTGTTGATTAACTTGTATTAGTTTTGATGTTATATACACTAATTATACTAGCTCGAGATAAAAATGATGCTTAAAATAAGTGTTATATGTTCGGTATCTAATTCAGAAAGTTGTACACCTTTTCGTAAAGTCAGAAAACAATTTTTTATAAAAAATCGTAATTTTAAGTATCAGATGGGCGGCCCCCTTAATTCCTGGGTGGCCCCCTTAATTCCTGGGCGCCCCCCTTAATTTTAAGGGGACCGCCTGTTTGATTCGACAGTTTTTCAGAAACTTTGAAAAATCTTATAAAATCAACCGTAAGTCCGTAGAAGTCGTGCCACCCGCCATTTCGAAGAGAATTGAGCCTACTTTCATATAAAAATACTTCCAAGTATTTATTTCAAACTTAATTAAGTCAGAAAGGCAAAATACTACTTATTGTCCAAAACGTTGAGTCTCGTTTTAACGTAAAACTTGTATTTTGTCATTTCCTTTCGAGTCGGACATTTCTAGTCGGTATATCTTTGAAAAATGGTGTAATTAACTTTTCAAAAATATTAAACTTGATTTTTGAAATGGGGAGGAAACTAATTTGTCTTCAAACAAAACCGAGCTAAGTATACATTGTTGTATCTAATACACAAAACTACGACAAGTACGTTTATGTGGTATGCTATGTGATTACGTGCACTTCTTTATATCTTAAGTTAGTAAAAATTATTAAATGATCGTTGCTACTTGTAATTAAGCTAATTGAATATCTAAGCACATGTGCCATGTACACTATTCGTTTGTAGCTAGTTTTTCGGATTATGTCTAACTAGAACTTATGCTAGATTTCTTGCATTAAGATTGCGAAATTGCTCTTGCATGCATATAGGGCATAATCACTTAACTACAAATTTACATAAACAACTTGTTAAATCTTTTCGGTTAAGGAATATATTAGGAATAAGATTTCAATAACTTTCAAGTATATATAAATGTATTAAACTAGTCACCTAAATATTTCTAACGATTTAATCTATTTTCAACAACACGTTTAAATATTTTCAACAACATGCTTGGTTTGACTTGGTTTGTCAAAACAAAGAAAGATTGTATTAATACATCAATAACTAGAAAAAAGAATGCTTGTGGTTGCTGGTTTTAACATACTACCTAATATACATTTTTTTTTAAAACATATAGTATTTTACAAAAGATGTGTGTTGTATAAAAATAGTTAGAAAACTCATACTCATAAAATGTCAAAAACTATGTATATTATACATAACAACAAATAGTTTTTCGCACAAGTAAAATTTACAACTAATCTTGGGATTAATGGAACACACTATTTAAATATTTATCTATTTTCTTTTAAATGAGTGTTCGTGAGGGTCAAGAAAGATTTCAAGAATATATCAATTCATTATTCAAATTATGGTTGATATATTTATCGAATCTAATTGACAAGTTTTTGAGTATGGACAAGAAATCGGATTCTTATTTATTTAGTTTAAAGATTATATCAAATTATAATAAAAGATATTGTCTTGCATCTACAGCTCAATCACACTTAGATGTGTATGCAAAATAATTGCAACCGTTTTAGATGAAAAGAATATTATTGAATCATAACTCACACATTAATAGGAAAAAAGCCATATGAGTCAACTTGACCAGTAGTTTGTGTTCCAAATATTAGTCCAACAATATTAATACATGCATGAAATACATAATGAAGTAGGATTGACAAATTGGATGTTTCGTCCGAAATATTCAAGAAATTTACATTGCAATGCAATTGCTAAATGTGTCATTTTCGAAAAACCAAACACGTTAAATATCACATGTGACAACTACACATGTAAGATGACTAAATATAAGACATCCATTAAATCAAGCAATATGTAATCGAAATTAATCAACCTATATATCTTGAACAAAAGATTAAAACATCTTGCTTATGCTTATATTATAATTCCACACATCTTGATTAGAATTATGCGAACCGGAAATAAAGTATGATTAGTTGAGTCATATTAGGTCCTCTATGAAAAGATAATACAAATTTTATCTTTGCTACACTTCATTAGGCAAATATAAGAATTCTATTTTGTCTAACATGAGAATGACTACTGGAGAATCTATTGCACTAGAAATTCAATTTGACCTAATGGTTGAATTGCTTCCAGGAGTGAAGTTGGGTTCGGTGTATAACCCGTAAAAATGGTCGTGTTTAGCCTGAATTGAGCACCACTAGTGATAGTCTCATATTCATTCTTTAATTTGATTAAATGGCTCTTCCTAAATATGCCTTATGATAGTATACATCGATAAACTTTGTATCTCATTAGGAGTACACACTAAGCACGTAAAATAGACTATTTCTTATCAATCCAGACAACATCGCCGGCATCCTCACCAAACCACTCAAACGTGAACCGTTTAATTTTTTTTAAGTCTAGGTCTAGGAATGATGAAACTAATCTCATTAACGTGTCATTCTCATTTTAATAGTCTTATTACTATTAAATACATTCCGATAAATCTCGACAACTTAATCATTTCATCCGAAATGTTTAAGCATTTTTAATTCGCAAAATGCAAATTAAAATATCACTTATTGTTCATGTCCAAGTCGTTTCACAAAAACCTTAATCATGCCTCTATTATTATATAGATGGTTAATATCTTCTGTCCACATTTCCGTTACCACCTTTAAGACAACCTCGTACCTCGTTGTGTGATTGTTCTACGAACAATCACAATATTCAAGAAGAGCTACATAACTTCGCGGATGAAGTTCATCGTATGATAACCGTCATCCATCATGAAATTGTCAAGGTCATCGCTTTCGTCATTATTTCTCTTATTTTTTTTAACTTATATCCGGATGAGCACGAATTAAAAGGGAAGGGAAAACACACATCTTTACATATATCCTTTAACCCCAAATAAAAAACATCAAACAAGAACCCTAAATTGAAAACCCCAAATCAAGAACCCTAAATCTCCAAATGAACGGGCCTCATCCAACATCCCAACACCCCAATTCCAAAAATCTCCACCACATCTCGATCACGATTTTTGTAACTAATTTTCCAACAACAGTGTCTTCTAAAGATCTATGGAAGCTTTGTGATAGGCAAGGAGTGGTTGCAGATGTGTACATCGTACGAAAGTTATCAAAATCAGGTCGTCGCTTCGGATTCGTTCGTTTCATCAAAAACCCAGATCAAGCGAATCTATTGGAAGATCTAAACAAGATCTGGATTGGGAGTCATCATCTGTTTGCTTCAATTGCATCGCTTTCGATCGAAAACAAAAACTCACAACCCCCCCGAAAATCAATCTCATCAGCAACAATCGAATAACACAAAACCTCACGAAACGGTCACGCTATCACACAACGGGAGGACGATCATATGCACTGGATTGAATGGTAAGCGAGGGACTCTAAAGCCGGTATGTGCTGGCCCAATACCAAATAAATATCACCCCGAAAACTCTGATTTATTGGAATTATCTATACTTCCAAGTGTAGTTCTCGCAAAGGTAAGGGATTGTTCACTAATAATTAATATTTAATCGCGTTTGAAGAAAAAAAGGATTCTCTGATTTCAAGTGCAAATACATGGGGGGACTCTGCTCTGGATTGAATTCAGCGTGACGAGTCAAGGTTAAAGTTTCAAAAAAATACGGAGATGGAATTGTATTTTACCCAACGAAAACTTGTTTCACATAATTTCATTCCCGATGAGCGAATGATCTGGATCGAAATAGATGGACTGCCACTCAATGCATGGACTACTAATGCATTTAAAAAGATAGGCAGCATATTGGGGAGAAACGGTTTTTGTAGATGAAGACGCTGATGAAAATATTGCAAATGGAAGGGTATGTATCAAAACAAAAATAAAAACTCACATCATGGATTCGTGTCTGGTTTCTATCAAGGGAGTCAGATACCAGGTAGAGTTGTCGTAGTTTGCAAATAGGGTACCTGATTTTGCTTCACTAGACAACATCTCACAACATGATTATGAATCAGAGGCGTCGGGAAATGATCAGGATATACATAGTATAAACGAGTCACAAGAAGAAGGGGAGATCAATGATAAGAAGGAGCAAATGGGTTACGAAATGAACGCTCCTGGTAAATCGGTGGACTCTTTTGTGAGAAGCGAGATCATTGGTGAAACGGATGAAGGGTGTGTCAAGATGTATGGGAAAGAAATTGACGATGATGTTGAAAAAAGAATTGAAAGATTTTTTTCTAACAATGTTTACTAATGAAATTGGGGTGGTAAAATAATAATATGTCTATAATTGGAAGGTGAGATTCTTGAGGATCATTTTGATGGTGATCGTGGTAATGATACCATTGAAGATAATGCGGATGTTAACCCATCGACTAACGTCTCTTTGAAAGTTAATATCCCAGAAGTTGCAAATGATTCTAGCATTGTGTCTCCATCTACGCCCCCGGGTAATGATCTAAACATTGCTAAAGAGTCTTGTTACTGACGTGGGCTTGATTATGTTGGTCCTCTAATTACTTACGACAGATTCTGACAAACTCTGGAGCTATAGAATCCAAAGTGGAAATTCAGGTCGTTCCTCTCGCGCAATTACCTTAAGTGGAAAGATTATTTTCCAGCGATTACAGATTTGGCAGTTACTAGGCAAATGTATAAGAAACTATTCTCCTACACATTGTCATTAAAGAGACGAACAAAGAATGCCGTTAGATCACTTTTGGCATATGGTGGTACGTTTCAACGGTGTTCGGATTCGTCATGGGAGGACTTTCTTTTAGGCGTCGCGTTGGGACACTTTTTGATTTCAGTAGCCGTCGATTTTTTTGCGTGTTTTTTTATGTATCGTTAGAACTTATTCTGTATCTTTTATCTTTTACTGTTGGATCGATTTGCGTGTGACTTTTTTCTTGCAGCGACTTACTAGCATTGTTAATAAAAATTATAATTGCCGTTCAAAAAAAAACATATATCCTTTAACCAAACACTCTCAAGAACTCACATAGGTGATCCTTATTCACTAGAAACCACAAGATACACTTCTACCATACACTCAAACCTCATAACTATTATTCACTCTTGTTAGTGATCATTAGTTCTAATACATCCCCAAATCACCAAAGTGAAATGAAAAACCAAGTCATCCTTACTACTATCAACCTCGATTCATCCACCTGTCACTTTCACAAGAAGATTCACCATGTAACCATTCCCCACAAGTGAATTTCGTAATGAAATCCATCTTATCCTCATATCCCGACACTCATAAGCATGTGTGCCTATGTTGTCAAAAGTCAAGTGAATTTCGTAATGAAATGCGTCTCATCCAATCATTTCCACTTTTTAACAAGTGAAGAACACAAAGAAGATATACAATCTCCAAAGTGTTGTTGAGTCATCACAATAACGTGTCTTCCAATGGCCCATTTCCGCTTTTGGGCAAGTGAAGAACACAAAGAAGATATACAATCTCCAAAGTGTTGTTGAGTCATCACAATAATGTGTCTTCCAATGGCCCATTTCCGCTTTTGGGCAAGTGAAGAACACAAAGAAGATATACAACCTTCAAAGTGTTGTTGAGTCATCACAATGCTCCACCATTTTCACATTTTCACCTTTGTTCATCAACATTAACAACCATCTCAAGAAAACAATCACCCCCAATCAAGAATTACCAAATCCTTACATTAAGGACACTCCCACATCACCACAAGTTGCCTCACATCCTCCATTTCCCATCTCACCCATCAATTCATATGTTACTCACACTCAATCTCCACCTCAAAGTGACAACCAAATTCAACACACACTACCTCCATCTCTCCCAACAACAAAACAACATTCCCTCATCACCTTACTCTCCAAACCTACCAAACACACAACAAAACCAATATTCAACACCTCCCTTTCCATTCACGCTCAATCCTTCCTCATTTATTGTTTTCCTCAACAAATCATACCTTATCATCAACATTTGAGTTCGACCTAAGTTCCTTACGATAATGTTTTAAACCATAAACACCCCAAACATGAAAAGCATACATAAGCTAACAAAGAAACTTGAGATTAAGGAATCTCTCAATACAACCTATAGTCTCTTTAAGATCACATCATATCTTGGTTAGATGATGACCACCATAAGGAACATTGATCGAGTCTTAAGCCTTAAGCATGTGTCGTCGAATCTTATCATTGGTTCCTAAACATTTCCATGTCTTAAGCATTCATAATTTATTTATTTTGTTGTGTCTTTTAGTGCCACACTTTAGAGTGCATATACCTAAAACATACATGATTTGTTCCCCACTAAGTGTCTTGCATATATATCTATCATCATCATTATATATATGTGCATTTTTCTACTAACTTTGTTTTGTAGCACTTTTTCGTTCCTCGATTTCTTGGTGCCCCAATCAAGGGGGAGCATACACCAAGGGGGAGCATTTTCAAATGTCCAAGCCATTACGTTTGCAACCGTTTAAGACATCTACACATTTTTTATGTGTTTTTCATCTCTATGTTTTTTGTTGCGCGAAACTAACCTTTGATGTAGGTTAAGAGTTTGCAACTAATTTGATCCATAGATCCGCTTGAGTCCATGTTCAAGGAAGGTCATTGTTTAAAAGAGATTGATAGAATCAAGACTTCATCTTAAGGATTGAGCAAGCCGCCTCTTTGATTGAAGAGTTGAAGTGTAGTAAAAGTCTCGTCTTGGAGTCCACCTTTTTGTTTCGACAAAAAGGGAGAAGAAGTGTAAACAAGTAACTTATACATTTTACTATGAGTTATAGTTTACATATTTTGTCATCATCAAAAAGGGGGAGATTGTTGATAGAAAGATTGCGATATTTAATATATACATTCTCTTTATGTTTTGGTGATGACAAACATGCAACTTATAACACATAACGTAAAGTGATTAAGTTACTCGTAATCACTAATCATCAATTCGTCAACACTTTCGACGTCACCAGATTTCTACACACAATATATTTAAGTTCAGCACCCGTCGTAAATCACTAAAGTATGAACAAACATAACTTTTAATT
This sequence comes from Tanacetum coccineum, assembly GCA_026074375.1. Classification (NCBI taxonomy): domain Eukaryota; kingdom Viridiplantae; phylum Streptophyta; class Magnoliopsida; order Asterales; family Asteraceae; genus Tanacetum; species Tanacetum coccineum. Next base: position 19,846 of record BQNB010074595.1, on the reverse strand, counting down.
GTTTGAATGATCAAAGAAAATTTTTATTTTTCCAAACCTTACATTTATAAAATGGGACAAACATTTTTAAAATATATACAAAACATTTTTGTATTTATAAGAAATGTTTTATTCAAAACAAACATTTTGAATTTTAAATTTTCGAACCTAAAACGGCTAGAAAAGGTCCAGTAAACACCTCCCCTGGATAAGACAAAAAAGAGGAGCGTCTGAAAGAGGTGGCCCCCTTAAATACATGGGCGGCCCCCTTAATTATAAGGGGCCCAGCACCCTATTTAAGGGGGCCGACCAGAGACTCCGCTCCTCCTTCTTGTCTTATAAATACTGGACTATTCCCCAACATTTTTCTCACCTCTTTGCACAAAGTTTTCTCATATCTAAAACCTCCTTTCAAACCATTTCCTTTGATCACTTAACTTATTATAAGTTTGTTTAAAATGTGATCCAATCATCCATCCATTGAAGTGCAAGAGAAGAACTTTTCGTTATCATTAAGATACAAAGTTATGTAGGCTAGTTAGGGCATTCGTGACATGTCTTACATTCACAATGCATAGATCGAGTCCATGTATTCCAAACTTGTATAATTGCTTGATCATGTGTGTTTGTAGTTGGATCTTGGTGATCCTTTCTAGTAGTGTTAGATAGTTGTGACATAAGTAGTGTGGTGAGGAGAAGTTGTGAATGTGTGGAGTTGTGAAGTTGTGAGGTGTGGAAGAAGTTGTGAAGTTGTGAAGATGTGAAGAAGTTGTGTAGTTGTGATCAAGGTGTGAAGCTATATTGTGTAGTGAAGTTGTGAAGTAGTCGTGAGGTTGTGAAGTCGTAAAGTTGTGTTGTGACAGATTGGTTCTAGCTAAGATTATAACTCGACATTTAGCTTAGTGTCGGAAATTGATATAAGCAACGTTGTGTACGGTTTTCTCCGCCTTAAGGGAGCTTGTTGACTAGTGAAGAAACTCTCGAGTTGGGTACTCGGGGAGTGGAGTAGGGCGAAGAGGTGCTTCGTGACCGAACCACTATAAATCATGTGTTCCGGTATGCCATTTCCTTTCACTTATCTCTTTATTTTATACCTCGCATTTATCGCTTTATATTTATACTTACAATTGTGTGATGTGTTGATTATATAGTCTTAATTATGTCTTGAATAAATGTGAATATTGTGTGTTGGGTTGTATTGTTGTAAATCGATGTATTAATATGTGTATATAACTTGTATGAACACTCATCATATTGTATCACGCTTGATCGGTAATTTGATACGAAACATTTTAAGATTTTTAATGGAAACGTATTCACCCCCCCCCCCCTCTACGATTTCCATATCTTGTACTATTTGTGTAACGACAAACGGTGCAGAGGAAAATCTCTAAGTGTCATATACCCGCACCAAAGTATACAAAAAATACAACACCTCTTGAAAAACTCCTTAACTACGCGAGACACTGAGTACTACAATGTAACTCCTTAAAGTGATAGCTATAACCCATGAGTACTATAATGAAACTCCTTACATCGGGTATAACTAGATAAATCAAGTCTTCGTCACAAACCGTATATGCCCGAACAAATCATCTTTGTTGTGGAAAAAGAAAAAATTAAAGACGAAATAAGTACACTCCCCGTGAAATATTACTTCAATCCCAAATAAGTAACAACAGACAAGAACTCGTGATCGTAAAAATCAATAATAGCCATTTATCAATGAAGGTGAATTTTGATAAGGATCGTTTTAGTGTAATGTATTGTGTTTGTTGTGTTGTTGTTCGTGATTTTTGATATAATTGTTAACGGATACACGGCTCAAAAGATATACCATACGCATGGCCCGTCCAAGTAATAAAACCCGGTCAATTAAACTTTTACTCGACATCATTTGTTTTACTACCCGGCTTAATCTGTTAATCGGGCTAACCAATAACACCAAAACCTTGCCAAGTATTGACACCATGTAGATGTCGGTTAAACAAAAACTCTATCCCAAATTGCTAACAAAATACTCGGCAGCCCAACAATCGTTTTGAGATAAATTCAAGCCCAGCAGCCCAACACTATAACTCATAAGCGGTCCACTCTATTTGTGATAAGGCCCCAACTGCCAAAAGTTATAACCCTAGACCATCACACTTGCTTATAATTAGGGATTGTGAACCCTAATAATATTTCATAACCCTATTCCACCACACCAAAAAAAACCGCAGTCAATACTGCTTATCAAAACTCCAAAGAAAACAAATAGATCCAGACTAAATCTCCTTCTTCGATGACATCTCAAACTAGAGTCAAACCCACTCTTCTCATCTTTTATAAGATACAATCCCTTCAATACATAATCATATTCAATACCAATCTCAAACACACACCCTCTTGCAATTTGATAAAGGCACACGACATCAAGGTCTCTAAGAGAGGTCTCGGGTAGGTATTTATTTAAGTTCTTGTGTTTTTCTTAAATTGAATCAAAGATTGAGGGTAATAGATTTGTTATGCCTCACTCTTTAAATTTGTATATCAATGATTGAGGGTTTGACCTTCACAGATCTATGATGAATCGTGTTTAGTCTAAAAATTGATGACAAATAAACACAATCTGAGATCATGGTTTAATTTACATTAAGTTTTGATTGTAAAAGGAGTTGGAGATGGGATAAGATTAGATATGTGTTGGTGGTGAAATGTGACGATGGGTTAGGTTAGACTTGATGGATTTGTTGTTGAGTTTAAATGTGATGAAGGGCTGATGTTGTTGATTGTTGTAGTAGATTTGATAATTTGTTGTAGTTTGTTTGGATTCAAGTCTTCTTCTTCTTTTCTGATGACTTTGACTCGTATGAGTTGACCCGGGTCAACTCGGTAAGAACCGAGTTGACTCGGTTTGGGTTAAGATTTAACAACTCGCTACCAAGAATTAATTTGGCCAGCGTTTTGTTTAGATTTGGCATAGATAATTTTGTCTTCATATAACCTTCCAACTCGCTACACCAACTCGCTAGTAAGATCTGTCAACTCGCTACTTCAACTCGCTATGGATCTGCCAACTCGCTACCTGTTGATTTTTGTCTTCTAGCAAAAAAACAAAAAAAGTCTTGTCCTTTAACCTGAAATTCCGGATCTATGTTCCCTGACCATTTCATCAACTCGCTACCATGAACACATAAAGATTCGACATAAGATAAAGAACATACGAATCAGATCATGAAAATGAAAGGACCAAAAAAAACATAACAAAACTTGAGACAAATTGCTATACTAGCAGATTTAAACAACTTAACACAAAAAATAATTCGTGGCTTTTTTCAAAAAAAAAAAGAAACCTACGAAAATAAACCCAAATAAGCAAAAATAATCTGCTGTAAATCTCGAACACAACACACCAATACATTACACAAAAATGACAGAATCTATCATCATCTAACCAAGATAAATGATTTGAATTCGGATAGACTTTTATCAAGGGTTGTATTTAGAATTCCTAATCAAGGTTTCTTGTATAGTATTAAGTTTGATTTTCATGATTGGGGTGTTTAAGGATGAACATCATCGTAAGACTTTAGGTCGAACTCAATGTTTGACGATAAGGATGATTTGTTGAGTAAACACATTCTAAATGTAACTTTTGAACCTAGACGAATGTTACGAATACATGGCGAGATATACTCTAAAAAGTAAAAGAAAAAAAAAGATGAAAAATGATATGTTCCTTAAAACATAGAAAAACAAAGAAGGTGAGCGTGAATGGAAAGAAGGTGAGGCTAACATGTTGACAACATGGGTTTAGAGTGAATATATCGTTTGACAAAGGGGCTTGTTGTAATGAGGATGGTGAAATGAAGTTGTATTTATCAGTAAGCGGTGTATAATGGATGAAGTGAAGTGGCCTTTGGTTGAAAAATGGGCGTTTTTTGGAAGGTGCATAGTTGAAGTTTAGTTGATGGGGTTTTGGTGTCTTTATTTGTTAAATCAATAAAGAGTTGTTTTGGTAGTATGATTGTGAAATGAGGTGGTATTATCTTCATGGTAAAAACCAATTGTGGTGACTCAACAACACTTGAAGCTTGAATATCTTCATGTGTCGTCACTTGCGATAAGTGGAATGAATTGGTAGTTCTTTTCATGGAAGTGACATGTTGGATGAAAAAAAAGAAAAGTCACAACAATGTGGTACTCGATAACAATTTGAACTGAGTCTTCTTTGTGTTCTTTACTTGCTAGAAGTAGAAATGATTTGGTGGTTCTTTCAAGGTAGTGACATGTGGATGAAAAAAGTAAGAGTCGCGACAATGTGATGACTCAATAACACTTGAAGCTTGAATGTCTTCATTGAGTTCTTCACTTAGTAGTAAGTGATATGATGCCTTTCATTACGAAATTCACTTAACTTTTGACAACATAGGCACACATGCTTATGAGTGTTGGGATATGAGGATGAGACGCATTTCATTGCAACATTTTGACAACATAGGCACACACGCTAATGATTGTCAGGATATGAGGGTGAGACGCATTTCATTACGAAATTCACTTTGGTGGTTTGGGGATGCACTAGAACTAGTTATGAGGTTTAATGTTATAGATAGTAAGAGGTTTAGTGTATGGTAGAAGTTATAGGTGAATGAGTGTGTTATCCCTTCCCATTAAATTCGTGCTCATCCGGACATAAAAAAGAATAAATGAAGAAGAATAGAGACGCAAGCGATGAGCTTGACAATGTCAAGATGAATGATGGTTAGCATACAACGAACTTCATCCACGAAGTTATGTAGCTATTCTCTAGCATTGTGAATGTTCATAGAACAATCACACGACGAGGTATGAGGTTATCTTAAAGGTAGTAGCAGAAAAAGTGGACGAAAGGTATTAACCATCTATTTTATAATAGAGGCATGATTAAGGTTTTTGTGAAACGAATTTTGACATGACACCTGAGTGACTTTTAATTACATTTTGCTAATTAAAAATACTAAATATTTTGGAAGGGAAATATTTAAGTTGTCAAGACCCTTCTTAGAGGTTATTAGAATTTGTATCTAACCTTACCCTTGACGAAAGAGTAATCATTTTGAAAAAGAACAAGATGATGATCAGGGAATTGTGAGTGGAGACTCTAGGAAACGTAATACATTTAGAGACTATTATGACATACGATGTGACACCTAAGGTTCGGGGGGGGGGGCGGGCCATGTAATAAGGGTATAAATTCTAATGTTAAGAAATCTATACATATAAGCATAAGACATATAGGTATGCGAGTTTATCTAAGCATGCATCCATATAATAATCAATAAGATTAATATGTAAAACTATATGACATTAAACGTTAATTGAGATAGGCATATCTAAGTCGTAATGCATCAAATCAATATAGTTCAATTCACATTTAACATGTTAGGGTCCTGTAAAATGACGCATATCAAAACCTATTAGCATTTAGCATTTAGGAGCATTTTCAATTTAGATAAGTTAAAATATATCTATCGAATTGCTAAAGAAGATAAACCTTTATAATAGACATGTATGTAATAGCTAACCAATTAAACATTGAGCATCAAGATAATCAAGAAGACATATAATTGCATTACATATGAGGAAGTTATCATCTTGAAACTTTGAAGCACATATGTGAGATGCATTGTGTTTAGATTGACTAAGGAAAGGCCTAATTTCTAAATGCTTATTGTGCACTCCTAATGATATACAAACTCTATCGATGTATATTATCCATAGGCATGTTTAGGAAGAGCTATTTAATCAAGTTAGAGAATGAGTATGAGACTATCACTAGTGGTGCTCAATTCAGGCTAAACACGACCATTTTTACGGGTGATACACCGAACCCAACTTCACTCACCTTGGAAGCAATTCAACTGTTAGGTCAAATTAATTTTCTAGTTTGATAATTTTCTCCAGTAGTCATTCTCATGTTAGACAAAATAGAATTCTTATATTTGCCTAATGAAATGTAGCAAAGATAAAATTCGTATTCACTTTTCATAGAGGGCCTACCATGACTCAACTAACATGTTTTAATCCTAGTTCGCATAATCTTAATCAAGATGAGTGGAATTCTTAGATAAGTGTAAGTAAGATGTTTTAAGAATGCTCCATTGCATGTCTTGAGAAATGAATCTCATCAATATTATTTATCTTAATTGAGTTTGTGATTCTTTAATGATAAATGATTTTAAAAAGAAACATATTTTATTCTTAAGCAAATATGATTTTCTAAATATTAATTAGTTATCAGAGTTGTAATACATAATTAAATAGGTGAATTTGAATAAATGTATTTACTTGTTTAGCATTGACACATATTGTCATAGGTTATTTTTCGATTTTAATAACTTATATTTTTCAAATTATATGTAATGTATTTTCTTATAACACAACCATTTATGCTACGAGGAAATTAAAATGCATGGGATATATATTATCCTTTTATAAATCTTTAATATATCTAGCATAAATTTTTTAAACAAATTGTTTCCCAAACATCATGTTATCCTAGTGAATAAATTAAATAACATCTTTATTTAAGAATTTAGTCAAATATGAATATGAGTTTTAAGTTGTATGAGCAAATATTACATATGTTGTAAATTCGCTCGTGTTTGGTTTTCGAAAAATGACACATTTAGCAAATTGCATTGCAATGTAATTTCTTGATATTTTGGACGAAACAATCCAATTTGTCAATCCTACTTCATTGTGTATTTTATGCATGTATAAAACATATTAGTCTAATATTTGGAACACAACCATTGGACAAGTAGACTCAATATGGCATCATCAACACAAGTGTGATTTATGATTCGATGCATATTTTTTTCATCTAGAAAAGGATGTAATTATTTTCATATCACATCAGTGTATTGATTATGTAGATTCAAGATGAAATCTTTTGTTATTTCGTATAATCTTGAAACTAAACAAATAAGAATCCGATTTTATGTCCATACCGATAACTTGTCAATTAATTCAACAAAGATAATCAATCATAATTTGAATAATGATTGATATATTCTGAATCTTTCCTGACCCTCAATGAACATACATTTAAAAAGAAAATAAAATTTTTTAAATAGTGTGTTCTGTTAATCCCAAGATTAGTTGTAAGGTGAGGTTGATGAATAATGATAAGTAATAATCAATATCAGATTGACGTAATTTTACTTGTGCGAAAAACTATTTGTTATAGTATACTATCCATGGGGGGGGGGGGGGTTTTGACATTTTATGAGTATATAAATGAGTTTTCTAACCATTTTTATATAACACACATCTTTTGTAAAATACTATATATATTATATAATATATATATATATATATATATATATATATATATATATATATAATATATATATAAAATACCATCTATATATATGTGTGTGTGTTGTGTGTGTGTGCTAAAACAATGCAGCACAAGCTTTTCTTTTTCTTGATACTAATATATCAGTATAATCATTGTCTTTTGTTTAACCAACCCAAGGTCAAACAAAGCAAGTTGTTGAAAATATTTAAACGTGTTGTTGAAAATAGATTAAATTCGTTGGAAATATTTAGGTGACTAGTTTTAACTATTTAAATAATAAGACATGACAAGATATATGAACTCTATTCCAAGTATAATTATTTCATACTCGAAAAAGATTTACAAGGATATTTATGTAACATTTTGTAAATTTACGGATCTAACCTAAATGCAAATGCAAGGCATTTCGCAATCCTTAAGGCCAAGAAATTTAGCATAAGTTTCCTATTAGACATAATTCAAAAAACTAGCTACAAACGAATAGTGTACATGGCACATGTGCTTAGATATTCAATTAGCTTAATTACAAATAGCAACGATCATTTAATAATTTCTACTAACAATGTGTACTTAAGATATAAAGAAGTACGCATGATCACATAGCATAACACATAAAAGTACTTGTCGTAGTTTTGTGTATTAGATACAACAATGTATACTTAGCTCGGTTTTGTTTGAAGAAATTAGTTTCCTCCCCATTTCAAAAAATCAAGTTTAATATTTTTGTAAAGTTAATTACACCATTTTTCAAAGATATACCGACTAGAAATGTCTGACTCGAAAGGAAAAGATAAAATACAAGTTTTACTTTAAAACAAGACTCAACGTTTTGGACAATAAGTAGTATTTTGCCTTTCTGACTAAATTAAGTTTGAAATAAATACATGAAAGTATTTTTATATGAAAGTAGACTCAATTCTCTTCGAAATGACAGGTGGCACGACTTCTGCGGACTTACGGTTGATTTTATATGATTTTTCAAAGTTTCTGAAAAACTGTCGAATCAAACAGGTGGTCCCCTTAAAATTAAGGGGGCCGCCCAAATATTTAAGGGGGCCGCCCACCTGATACTCAGAATTACGATTTTTGTAAAAAATTATTTTCTGACTTTGCGAAACGGTGTACAACTTTCTGAATTTGATTTCGAAACATATAACACTTATTTTAAACATCATTTTTATCTCGAGCTAGTATAATTAGTGTATATAACATCAAAACTAATACAATAATCAACAAACACTTTCATATTAACCCCTTAATGGGTCAGTTTTGATACATGGATCGTACTCCAATTTTTAAACCATTTGTTTGGAAAATTAAGCATGTGGCTCTGAAATACCAATTAGTGAAAAACCCCCCCCCCCCCCCCCCTCATAGAGGGGGGTGGGAGGGTAATACATTTTCATTAAAATCTTAAAATGTTTCGTAACAAATTCCCAATCAAGCGGACACCATATGATGAATGTTTCTACGAGTTATAATACACATATTAAACATCGATTTACAACAATACTAACCACACACATATTAACATTTATTCAAGACATAATTAAAACTATAATAATCAATACATCACACAATTGCAAGTATAAATATAAAGCGATATATGCGAGTATAAATGTAAAGAGATAAGTGAAAGGAAATACAAATCGGACACGGTGATTTATAGTGGTTCGGTCATGAAGCACCTCTTCGCCCTACTCTACTCCCCGAGTACCCAACTCGAGAGTTACTTTACTACTCAACAAGCTCCCTTAAGGCGAAGAAAACCGTACACAACGTTGCTTACACTGATTAACGACACAAAGCTAAATGTCGAGTTCTAATCTTAGCTAGAACCAATCTATCACAACACGACTTCACAACTTCAAGACTTCTTCACAACTTTGCAACTTCACTTCACCACACTACTTATATCACAACTATTTAACACTACTTGGTAAGATCACCACGATCTAACAACAATACACACCATGATCACCATGATCAAGCAATTACATAAGTTTGGAGTACATGGACTTGATCTATACATTATGAATGTAAGACATGTAACAAATGCCCTAACTAGCCTACATAACTTCGTATCTTAATGACAACTAAAGTTCTTCTCTTGCACTTTAATGGATGGATGATTGGATCACATTTTAAACAAACTTATAATAAGTTAAGTGATCAAAGGAAAGGGTTTGAAAGGAGGTTTTAGATCTGAGAAAACTGTGTGCAAAGAGGTGAGAAAATATGTGGAAACAGTCCACTATTTATAGGCAAAAATATTAATTTTTTATTTGGGCGGTCCCCTTAATTATACAAGGGCGGTCCCCTTAATTATGGCCGGTCCCCTTAATTAATTAAAGGGGCCGCACATTTTTCAGACGCTCCCTTTTTTTGTCCTTTTATTGGGAAGGTTTTTCTGGAACTTTCTAGTCGTTTTTAGGTAGAAAATTTGAATTCAATATATTTATTTTGATTAAAACATTTCTTATAAAAAATGTTTTGTATATATTTTAAAAAATGTGTATCCCATTTTAAAAATGTAAGCGTTTGGAAAATAAAAAATTTCTTTGGATCGATTTAACAAATTAAGTTTGTTTTGTTACATACTTAGTGATTTAACGTCGGGTGCGAACTTAAATTTATTGTTGAAGAAGAATTTGGAGACGTCGAAAGATTCGACGAATTGATGAATTTGGATTACGATAACTTAAGCACTATACGTTCTGTGTTAATCAATTTGCATGTGTGTCATCACCAAAACATAAAGAGAATATATAGATTAAATATCGCAATATTTCTACTAACATACACTTTAGTTTGGTTGCTAAGCCAAGACTCGGACGAAGATATACAAACTCTACACAACTCTACATTAGTCTCTTTCTTTTTCTATTCTCATTTTTTTTTAATAACTAAATACATCACATGGAATTTATAACACGTACCCCTACACTTGAGCTTTTACATGCTCGATCTTTATAATCTAACTAATGACCCGAATTGCGGTGGATCAAAATAACATGGAGATCATTTGACAAACATATGGGGGTATTGACTTAACTTTTCTTTCCCATTCTTCCGCGAAATATATACTACTATGAATCTCAATCGTCCCAAAACTATATTTACAAGGATAAGGACTTAGCGACCGTGTACTCAAATAATTAACTTGGGTTATCATAATAATGTACTAAAAAGTGAGTACAATACACAGGCAGCTAAGGCAATTGGGTGTAACAATTTGTTTTAATGGTGACAATGCTCTTCATTAATAATTCGGCTTAACCAGAAAATTACGAGAACCGTAAAAAAGGATAGACTTGGAGGGTTATACTAGGGTATCCTACACTAAAGGTGAGTGCATGGCAAGGGTGTGGGATAGTTATATGATCGGTGTGACCATCATAACAATTACAGTTTAAAACATGGGTTTATCCTAATGCCTCTTATCAAGCAAATCCTAATACTTACTATGCGATCTTGGAATTCATCACAATAACAAGTTTTAGAATTTAATATGCTACCAATAACATATTAACAAGCTTGGAAATTCTTAGGAAGTTTCATTGGATGATTCTCGGAGAAGGATTTAACCACTCATCGCATGTTTCTTCTCCATTATTGGGTAAACCAAGGGAGTACTAGTTTCTTTTACTTGTTTTCTTTTCCCTTTATTCATTTTTACGGGTACTTCTATAGAACATTGGGGATAATGTTCAACTTAAGTGTAGGGGGGAAATAAGCCTTAGAAACTATTCTTTCATTTGCCTTTTGCTTTGTCCTTGAAATACTGGGTAATATATCGAAACATAGTATAAGAGGTAATTTCTACCCAAATTTAATTTTTTTATGACACATACCAACGAAAACCAAGTATTAATAGCATCTCATGGATAGGAATTTATATGACTAGCACAATAATCCTCAGAATTCCACCCCAAAAATGTGAGGTTTGCCCTTAGATCTTTAGGAATTCGGGTACCCGTCATTGGTAACCCAAGATTATTTTAACTTTACCCGGTTCGAGTTAAGGTGGTAACTCAAGCGGCATGTCTCTTCCGTGTTACTGGCCAAGGTAGGCATGCCTTGTCACCTTTTCCCAGAGAATCATCCAATGAAACTTCATAAGAATTTCCAAGCTTCTTCTCATCAAATATAACTTGTAATAAAAGACAAAGACAACACACCAAGCATAAAATGTGCTTGACGAAATATACAATATAAATTTGGGTTTCGACTTGATAAATGCTGTAAAGATAAGATAAAAATTTCTAAACTCATTAGGTTTTGCAGGTTTATAACAGAAGAATACATATATTAATGTTATGCAAGTTTTATTTTCAAAAATAATTAAAAACTTTAAGTTTTCTGAACTTGGGCGTTTGACGTTGTCAGGGTTTTGTGACCCCGTCATAGGTGTCGTGGTGACGGCGTCGCGTGTAAATCGTAACGTCGTCTCCACAGTTTGTGAAAATGAAATTTTTGTTTTTAATGAAAAATTTCTTGCACTTGATTCCATAAGTTAATTCCTGTATAAATGGCTGCATAAAACCTGAGATTTAACAATTCAATCATATGACTCGATATTGACGCGAATTAATCTAAACAATTCATTTAACATGTTTGAACTTGGCTCAAAAGCCGGATAAATTCCCCTACACTTATTGTTGCAAAATACCTTTGATTGAGATTAAGACGAGGTTAAAAACAATACAAAGCATGATTACAAGATAATTCAAACATAATAAAACAAACTATGAAGAATAAAACACACATGACACTCCTAATTTGTGGGAAAATAAATTGGGTTGCCTCTCAATAAGCGCTTTTCTTTATTAACGAGTCTTGTAGCTAGACTCGAAGTCACACGTCAAGGGTCGTAGAAGTGGTCCAAGTCGATGATCTCTCGGAAGGACTTTCTCTTTCGAGAGCTTCCTAGTGGTGGGACTGATTGAAGGTTTTTGTAAATTCCCTCCATCGGGGTCAAATATCTGAATCCTTGAGCATGCCATGCTCCATCTCCGTTTTTGGGTGGTTTATCCCAGTTAATTAGTTTTTTAATTAGGTCCTCTGACTCCCATATGTTACACTTAAGGTTAATAGATATGGCTCCTAGAAATTCTACCATTCTCCTAAACACTAAGGTGTCTTTAAAAGGATTAAGCTTGGCATCTCTAGAAATTTCCCATTCTCTGGGCAAATGGCAGTCTAAGAAGTCTTTCCTAGCATAATAAAGAGTTTGCGCGCCTACTCCAATTGAGCTAGGTTGTGGTTTGCAGGATTCCCTTTTTCTAAGTGAGGTCAAAAAAGGTGCTTCCTCCTCACCCAAGTCTACTCCTTTTACACTGAATATCAACCTAGTGATTTCTTCTCCTACCGCTATTTTAGCCATTCTACAATTTATAACTGCGTTGGCTGTAGCTAGGAATCCTCTTCCTACAAGCAAAGGGGTCTCGGGGTCCTTCTTCAGATCAATTATGTAGAAGTCATTTAACAGTTTTAGTTTTCTAATGTGGACTTCTATGTTTTTCACAATCCCAACAGGGTAGGATTTGGTTCCATCAGCCAATCCAAAGATATGGTCAGTCTCTTCTAATAGTCTAATGTTAAGCTTTTTGAAGAGGTAAAGTGGGATTATGTTTACGCATAATCCTAGATTGGCCAAGGTGTCGAAAGGTTTTGAGTCTCCTAATCTACAAGGTAGAGTGAATAGTCCGGGGTCTTCCATTTTCGCAGGTATTTCTCCTTGGACAAATCAATGATCCATTTTTGCCTAGTTCTAAGCTTTCTACGTATTTATCTAATATGGCGTTATAGATTATAGCGTGAGCTAGGACTTCAAGAACCAGTAGGTTAAGATGAAAATCTTGGAATTCATCTTTAAGAGTTGGTTCAGGCTCTTCAGGTTGTGGTTGTTAGGTTTTAATCTTGGGTTGCCGCAGGCTAGTTTGGGAAATGGTTGCCCTCTTAAAATGTGCCTTAATAGCATTGATTGAGTTGGAAGGGTGAGATGATCATTGGGGATCGATTGTTGGGTAAGAACGAGCAGACAAAACTGTTATTCGATCGGTGATGGCTTTCAATATGGTGTCGATTTTGTTGGTCATCTCGCTTTGTTGTTGTTGAAATCGGATTCACACAAACTTAGATAGTCTTGGTAATGAGATGCCATGAATTCAGAAACCAGTCCTTCTATATTTGATTGATTGTTAAGATTTTGAGGATGGTTGTTAAAGGAATGGTTCGAGATTAGACTGTTAGGTTGGAACCTGTTAGGTGGGTTTGAAAAATTATTTTGGGAATTTTGGGGTTGTCTCCACCTAAGGTTCGGGTGACTTCTCCATGATGGATTATAGGTGTCTCCAAGATTGTTTTGATCAGGCTTAAAGGTATACCACTTACCTCTGGCTTCATCGGTACGCGAGGATACGTATTTGACAAAGGCTTGTTTGGGGTTTTCCATGCAGTACTGAGTGTCATGGGGACCACTGCAGATTTCACATAAGGTAGTGATTTTGTTTACTTGGGTGGGTTGTGTCGGAGCAAGATAAGCTTCCATCAAGCATTGAAATTGACTTTCGAGCTCGATTAGACGGTGGTCGGATGTACTCGAGACATCTTGAGGCAATGTGATTGCCTTGAACTGCTTAGCGAACTCCATTGGGTCGTTCCAACTTTCATTTTCATAAAGGGAGAGGTCCTCTAATAATGCCCAGGATTCTTCGGTGTTGAGGTCACAAAGCTTACCACCGGCCGATTGGTCAATGGTTCGTCTTGTGACGGGATTGAAATGGTCATAAAAAATTTGGACTTGGAACCAAAGGTCGATGCCATGATGAGGGACTTTTTGGAGTAAATCCTTGAAACGAGTCCATGCGTTAGATAGAGATTCTCTATGATATTGTTGGAACATCAGGATATCATTGTGGAGTTTTGCGGTCCTTCCCGTGGAAAGAATTGAGCAAGGAAATCCAGGTAGTAAGACCTCCTACCGGGTGATGGATCCTGATCAGAAGGTATCAAGCAATTGCTTAGCTTGATCGCGTAGGGAAAATTGAAATAAACATAGTCGTGTTCTTTCCCTATTTTTACCGTCAAAGTCAAGTGAGTCCACAAGTTTAAGGAAATCCTTGAGGTGTTGGTTTGGATCCTCGGATCGAAGTCCGTGGAATGAGCATCCATTTTACACCAACCAAATGGTGCTGGATCGAAGAGGTACTACGTTGTTCCTTACGGGGAGCTCAATGGTATTCCTATAGCCCTCGTGGCTAGGTTTGGAGTAGTCTCCTAGAGTACGGATAGGATTCTCGTCTCCCATGGTGGTTGACGAGAATGGGTTACAAAACAAATAACACGAAGAAAAGATAGACTACAAGAAAGCTAATATGCGGATAATTAAATCTTACTTGAAAGGATTAAAGCAAGTAGAACTAAGCTAAACTATGATCAAAACCTAACTATTCCTCAGGCGACGACGCCAAAAACTTGATGCGGTCGTCGTTAGACATAAACAAGAAGTTTTACAACTCCCTAGGCATAGCACCTAATTGTTGTAGTAGTAGTATAGGCAAGACTCGGGGGATTGTTATCGTTCACTCGAGGAATAGGTTGGGAAGGCTTGATCACGGTCTAACAGAATTCTAAGTAGGGGTGGAAACAAGCCAAGCCAAGCCCGAGCCTGCCAGAGCTAGAGCTCGGCTAGTTTAAGTTTTACAAAGCTCGAGCTCGAGCTCAGATCATTTTAAGCCTTATTATTTAAGCTCGAGCTCAGCTCATGGTATGTTAGATAAGCTCGGCTCGGCTCGAGCTTGGCTCGTTTATATGATTTGATAATGTAAAATTAAAGCTTGGCTCGAGCTCGGCTCGTAATATATCTAATTTAGGCTCGTTAATAAGCTTGTTATTGAGCTCGTTAATAAGCTCGTGTATAAAACATTAGGCTCGTTTAGGCTCGCGAGCCCAAACGAGCTTTGTACGTAAACTCACACAACACGTCAAACAAGCACGCCACGATGCTAGTCGTTGCTTTACGAATAAACCACCGAACACCACGTGTTATTGTTTAATACAACAACTGATCCAAACACTTTAAAGGGTGCGTTTGAATCTGTATAAATAGAAGGAAAAGACATAGGTGGATGCAATTATTCATTGCATACATGTTAACATAATACATGCATACATGAATAAAGATACACACAAACTGTATCCTTTTGTTTTCTATTAGTCAAATCACTTAGAAGATAAGAAAACAAAATAGGGTTATAGAGTGATGTGTCGATTGTTTTGACTGGGAAACATAACCGAACCAAAAAGGTGTCAAGTATATTTTTCATGTGTGTCGTATGAATTTTTAGTAAATATATGGGACAAGTCAATGAGAAGAGGTATGAGGTGTTTATATAGCACATCAACCTTAATTGTAGATAAACTCTAAAACCTTGAAGATAAACTTCAAGTCTTAAGCTTATCACAACTCTTCCATCTTATCCTAAACACTCATCATTATCACTATAATTTTCACACAAATCCCTTTCTAGAATCCTCCAAAATCTGCCACATTTGGGAGGAGGACAAGGATTTCCATTTTGACATTTTAAGCCCTTCTCTTTATTTTTATTTAATGGATATTTAAAGTTAGTTAAGCATCCAACGGAAACTAATGACCGTTAAAATATATTTTGTGAAACATATTATATAATTAATAAATATATAACAAGTATATATATTATTTACATAATAAACGTACTCTTCGTGTCTTACGTGTGTGCCCCCAATAGGCTCACACATTTCTAGTCGTATTAGTGCTAGTCCAACTACCATATAATCCAACAGCTCCCACTTAGAAGTTAAAGTAGCAGACAACCCATATACTAACGACGAAAACGTCTAGCAACACTCACATTCATTTTTAAAACTAGAAATGTATGAGATCAAGTTTCATAAAAATTCTCAGTAGCATGGTTATGTATCTCTTGCTATAATCATCCCTTTGTTCAGATACCGTTAAACCATGGATATGGATCCTAACTCATTCCATATAGTTTAACCATTTAGATTCTTGTTATAGAACTTAATATAGATATACCAAATGTAATCAAGAATGATCTTGAACTACCCTTTGGGCACGGCCATGCAATTATCTGATTAATTCTAGAGAGGCGCTAATGGTATCATAGTGCACATCAAGTAGAGGAACAAATTCTTTGTTGAATACAAGTGTTGTGAATGCTGCTTCACATCACTTCTAATAATAGCCTTTATAACTACCATTTTCAGGTTAACGTTTGACTTAGAATTAAAAAGTGATATCTACACATACTAGAACTTGTTTGTATTCTCAAGTATAAGGATGACTTAACTAACCATTTTCAAAATTTTACTTATGACAACGGATCCATAAAGTAATTTTCGAAGGTTGGGGAGTCCAATCCAATGATCATTCCCTTGTGAATAACATACGAGTTTGGCGGGAACCATCCATATATTCAAAGAATATAACCAACACTCACATTTGCCTTATGTAACAATATTCCCATACTGTTAACCGACAATTGACATATTTAGAATGATATATCATTCATGGATTAAACATGCAAACATAGAAATCAATTAATTATATAATGAATAACAAATACCAAGTATCTTTATTCATCAGAAAGTAAAAATTGTCTTACATCCCAATTATCCAAATACTAAAACAGATATGCATGAAACTAATTAGCAAGTTGAAGTCCAATGTATCCAACATTCTCAACTTTTCTTTACAAGACAGCTAAATAGTTATCTGAGTAAACTTTTCGAATACTTATTTCAAATTCACAAATTGTGAAGAATTTGAATGATATGATGAGTGTCGTATGTATATTTGCATACTATTGCAAGAATCATAGTATGAAAATGTGACAGTACCTTTTATAAGGTATTTAATGTCAGCATCATACCTCTCTGAGATAGTCATCTTTACAGTTTCTCAAAATATAAAGTATTCTCATTCTTTAATGTGTATTGCAACAATGCTCTTAGTTGAGCATATCTAGTTAACAGATTTATCATAAATGATGAAATCCTACTTCAACTAGAATTGATTATTCTCTAGCATCATGTGTACACCAACAACACTATGACTTATTTAATTCGTATACATTTGTTTTAACAGTCGTCTAAATCACTCTCGATTAGATACTGTTGTTGTCTGGTATGTGCATAATTACACATACCTTTGACCTAATAAAACGTGCTTAAAAGACCAAAAATACATTGTATTTGTGTGTTTTGCATTTGTATTGTGCAGGTAATAAATATCAACAAAAAGGATGAAAAACGAAGAAAAATGGACAAAACCAAGCACGGGATGGAAAGAGCGTGAAAAAGTCAAAGTCAACAAAAGTCAAAGTCAAAGACGGAGCCAAAACTGAAGAAATGCTATCTAATGGGCCGGGACAGCCCATTAATGCATTTAAAGAAGACTTAAATAAGCCTTTACCCATATTGGGCCTTAACAACAAAACAGCCCAACAGCCATTTAAATGGCCTGCTTAGCCCAACATAAGCCAAACGACTGTTAAGCCTACTCAACAGTCTTTCACACTGTTAGTCCTTCAAGGACTAACATTGTTAGTCCTTGAGAACTAACGATGCAACAACAAAACAAAGCAAAGGACCAAAGATGCACACCACAAGGACGATGGTTGCGATTCAAGAATACGAGTTGAGGGGCCAAATGTGCCAATTCCCCTAACCTTCACTACCAGTCAAACCCATAAACAATTATCCCGCCAAAATCAAACATGTCACTGTTTATGTTCTTCCCCAAAACCTGTACACCTGCAACTCCAAGACAAAACTCAACCCCACTTCACCCCATCACTCTCACCACCTCACCCCACTCCACAAAACCCCAAATGCCACCTTGGCAATCCTCTAAGTCCCTATTCATCAAGATTTTCAAGACAAAATCAAGGGTTCAGATTCGTTGGCTTGGTAAACAAGAACTTTAAAGGGCTGAGATGAAGACTTTTATACTCCTCACATAACTTGCACAAGAAGCACACATGGCTGCTCATATTTGACTATAAATACTAAGCTTAATTCCAGTTTGTAGTATGTAACTTAGGAGTAGTGTAGTGTGTAATTTAGCTTATTTCCTGTCAATTTTCCTTTAATGTCATTTAAATTTCAGTTGTAATCCAGTTTTATTAATGAAATTTTAATTCAAGTCTTCTTAAAATTCTGTTTTTAGCTTATTGTTATTTCAAATTTAATCCTGTCTTAAATCATTTACTTAACTGTTTCATAAGCTACTTTAATTCTCAAATAAGCTCATTTCACTCTTTTGTACTTATTCTCACTCAAACAAGCTCACTCAAGCTTGTTTGAGCTTATTGTGTGAAGATTGGAAAGCTGCTGGAATTGGTTGGTTAATAAGCTGTATAAGCTAAACTTGGGTAATAAGCTGCTTCAGAGGAGTGGATTAGAGGGTTTAGGATTAGTTTTTAGGTCTTCATCAAATTCTATGGACCTCTTGTAAGTTTCCAAGTTTACTTTTCTAGTCCGTTATAGCTTATGCTTATTTCTGCTTATTGAGGTGCTTAGTTATGCTTTTATATGCTTATTACTACTTGTTTTTATGCTTAGATAATCTGTTTTGCTTATTATAGTTCTAATCTTAAGTTTTCATGCTTGTGCTTAAAATTTGTCAAAATTCCACAAGAATTTGCATAATCTGTTTTCATGTTGTTCTTGCTTATTTTGTGGTTTAGATTTGCTAATTAGGTTCATATATAGTTGATTACTATCTGGTATTGCTGTTTTTAGTTTTAAATCATGGATTTGCAAGCTTAATTTAGGATTAAGAAGTTTTAAGGGGTGTTTGGTATAAGGGTCAAAATGGGTATAATCTGCCTTGTGTCCTTTAATTTAAGTTTGACAAGCTCAAACTTAGCTTATGAGTTAGCTTATACAAGTTTTCAAAGTTTAAAATTCATTTTTTAGGTTTATAGTAGCCATTGTTAGAATCTGTGAAAATTTGGTCTTATATCTTAACCTTCTTGCTTAGATCCTTATTAGTTGTTAGTAGTTGTTGGTTTCATGCTTGTTAAGTTCTTAAAATGCAGTAGAAACGATTTAGTCTGAGTTTTCAAATGTCTTTTGTGTTTGAGTCCAAAATCTGTCAAAATTTATAAGTCTATTCTCAAAGTTTAAAAGTCAAGCTTTCATTAGCAATTTTAGATAAGTTTAGGTAAGTTTTAAGTTTTGATTTTGATAGCATAAGTTCATTGTATTAAGAATTTAATCTGTTTTAGCTTGTTTTGTAATTTGAACTTATTTTTCTAGCTTAAAAATAGGGCTGAAAAAGCCATTTTGTCTTCTCAAAAGTCTAAAAAACTCAGCTCATACTGAGTCAAAACAGCCTTTTCATTCAGCTTTTTCTCAGCTCAGTTGATTTTCAAAATACTTTTTGTTTGTTAATTCTTGTAGCTTATAAGACAAGCTTTTCAATGGTATAAGCCACTAAGCCATAAGGATCCATTTTCTACCTTA
>BQNB010074594.1:0-31737 GCA_026074375.1 Tanacetum coccineum | reverse complement strand
AAGAGCCTTCGGGTATATGACTTAAGTAAAATCCTGAGATACAAAAGTAGGATTTGCGGGAGGAAGAGTAAGTACACAACTTGTATTTATGAGTAGTATTAGTGTCATGACTTGTAATTATCAAGGATTGAAGAGCAAGGCAAGAGGGCTAGAATCTTCTTTGGCAGGCTATAAATAGAGCCTCACCTCACACACACACACCATCTAGAGGTAGCTTAATTTAGTTGTAGCTTAAATTTTAATTCCTAGCTTAAATGTTGTTTTAATCTTGTAATTTTCCTTTTAAAAGTATTGTAAGAAAGCTTTTTATTAATGAAATTTAGTTTATCTTAATCTCTCTAAATTTCTTTTTCATAAGCAATCTTAATAAGCCAAGTTGTCTCAATAAGCTAATAAGCTCTTAACAAGCTCTTTCAGTCTATAAGTTGAAATAGAGCTTAATCAATTCAGTTTTATTCTTACTTAAACCTTAAATCAGTTAACTTACAATCACTATGGACCTTATTGGATATAAGCTTTTGGAAGGGGATCTTAACTTGGAAGAGATCCCAAGGACTATTACCCTAGCTTATTAATAAGCTAGGGAGCTTGCAGCTGCCATTATTGGTCCTTTTTGTTTAGCTAAAGGTTCAAGTAAGTTTCTCTTTTTATTTTTCTCTAATTTCAGTTTAAATTGCTTAGTTATATCTTATTTGCTTATCATTGCTTATTTGCTTAATCTCTTTTCTTATTAGTGCTTATTTGTGTTTTATTTAGCTTAATAATCATAGTTGTTTATCCGTTTTTAACTTTCTTAGTTTGAATCATAGTTTTTCATTTAATTGTCTTAAAAACCTTGAAAAAAAACCAAAAATAGGTAAATTAGCTTAAATCTTAGATTACTGCTTATTTAGTTGTTAATTCATGCTTATTAGGGATAATATAAACTCTGAATTATCTGGTCTTAAGCTTTTGATAAATAGATTTTCATTTCCTAAGTTTCTCAAAACTGTCTAGTTTCTCAAGGAGTGTTTGGCTTAAGTACTCTTGACCTCTAAAAGTCAATATTACTTGTGCAATTTGTTTGGGTCAGCTGAGTTTTTATTTAAGTTTAGTTTTCATTTAGTTTTTATAAATTAGTTTGCAAAAAATTAAAAAGTAATGGCTTATTATGTTGATTCTAGCACCAGGGGAGTTTTCAGTTTGAGCTTTGATTGTTTCAGCTTAATTTAAGGTCTATGAGCCTTTGATTTTCCTTGAATTGTATTTGTACACTCTTAAGGAGTGTGTCCAAGTGCAGGATTACCCTTAAGGTAACCTGCACTATTGTTTTTTTAAGTCAAGTACATCAGTACTAACTAATAAGTTAGTACTGCTGTCACTTTTAGTCTAGCTTTAAGATAGGAACTCATAGTTTGTAGGCTCTTAAATTCAAGTAAGATGTAGTTTAGTTATTGCTAAATATAGTTTCAATCTCAGTTTACATTTTCTAGCTTATTTCATAGCTTAATTCTGTTCTTTAAAGTTCACTGTTTCAGCAGTACTAAGTCAGTTAGTACTGCTGAAATTTAACACTAGCAGCAGTAACCTTAGTTACTACTGCTGACTTCTTGGTTCAATTTAGATCAGTAATTTTAGGATTTAGCTTATCAAATTTAGTATTTGCATTTTCTAGCTTATTTTCCTAGCTTAATTTTGTTGTCAAAAGCCATTCAAAAACTTAAAAAGCCAAAAACAGTAGGTTAGTAATTTAGCTTATTAAATTTTGAATCTTAGCTTAAGGTGGTAGAATTTATAGCTTAATTAGATAAATAATAATCATTTTTATAAGTTTTCAGTAGCTCAAAGTCTAGATTTGCTTTTTGAGGATTTTAGCTTACTTGGATTTCTACTTATTGCTTTGGTGTTTTGAGTTTGCTTAGTTCATGCTCAATTTCAGTTGCTTAGAAGTATTTCCAACTTAATTTACTTTTCATTTTCAGATTTAGCAAGTCTTAAGCTTGCTTGAGCTTCTTTCCTTTTTCATTTTGAACTAATATTGAGTTTTTTATAGCTTATTTTCTAAAAACAAGGGTTAAGCCCTCCCTTCTGAGATCAGCTTATAAATAAGCTCTTATTGAGCTTATTTGTGAATTTCATCCCAAGTAGATTTTATTAATTTTGTTACCACTAGCCTCCTCTACAACTTTGCTTCTTTAAGTTTTTCATTTTAAGCTTTTTAAAATTTCAAATGCTTAATGGACTTAGTTTGTAATCGGGTTGGGCTCTCAGGGTAGGTAGTGTAACTTTTCAATTTAAGTTGCTTTTTCTGTTAGTCCTTACGTGAGTTAGTTAGTCCCAGTTAGTCCTTTAGGTTTTTGCACCATTAGTCCTTAGTTAAGTAATTTCATCAAGTTTATTAGTTTTAATTAGTAATTAGGTTTAGATCTTAATTAGTTTAATTAAGGATTAAATAAAAAGTAAAAATTAGGGCTTTTATTTTTATTAAATTTCTACACTTTTTCTTTATTTAGTATAATTTTTATAAAATTTTTAGTTTTTTTTATTCTTAATAGTTTTATTATTTTTTATAGTTTTTAATTAGTTTAAATTTTAGAAAAATCATATCTTTTAGTCTAAAAAGCCAAAAATAGTAATTTCTTTTTCTTAAAATTTTCTTTTGTCTAATTCTAGGTTTAGAAACTTAATTTGCAAGTTTAGGATTTTAATTTAGTAGGCTTGTTTAATTGTCGCGTTTTAATTGTTTTTCCGTATTAGCTTAATTGTTTTCTTTATTGTCCATTTTAATTGTTACTTTTCAAATCATCTACTTGCTTATTCAAATCTCAATCCAAGCTTAAACGTGGTTTCAATTGCACTAGTCGTTGGGGATAACGACCCGGGTGATCATACTTACCCGGTTAAATATGCGTATTCTATATTATATTATATATATTTTTGAGAGTGAATGTTATCAAGAGTAACTTGGTAATTTTCTTAATTACTCTTTTAAAGTATTATATTTTATATATATATTTTACGCGTAATAAACTGCAAATCAATGCTAAAAGATAGATGTTAGTCGATAATAATCTAGGATATCGGATTTCCCCAAACTAATGGCAAGCAAAGGCTAGGAAGCTCGAGTGAACCGAGACAAAACACCGAACACGAGAGTCTTCAAAAAATTTAGGTCAATCCTACAAACAATCACAAGCACAAACAACAAGAATCGGAAGAGTACAAGCCTCCTCACATCACATTAGAAATAAGAAAGAAGAAAGATGGATAAGCATGGGGTGCCTCCCACGAAGCACTTTGTTTTTTGTAACCGAGTCACATAGCTTGACTCGATCCCCACATTTAGTTGTCCATGGGGAAAGTTTGGAGATCCAGGAGAACCTTTGATGGTATGTCCCCTCCAAAGTAATGCTTCACACGATGACCATTCACCTTAAAGTTTGGACCATCGGGTTAAGATAACTCGATGGTTCCATATGGAAAAACTTAGGTGATGGTGAAAGCTCCTGATCAACAGGTTTTAAGCTTTCCCGAGAATATTTTTAGACGAGAATTGAAGAGTAAAGCTTGATCACCAACATTGAAAATGCGGTTTTTGATCTTAGAGTCGTGAAGCTTCTTCGTCTTCTCTTTATATATCAGAAGAGTCTCGTAAGTTGATCACGAAACTTCATTAAGTTCATTCAAGTTTGAAGCTTTCTGTGATCGCCCACGGTTTTATGATCAAAATTAGCATGTTTCAAGGCCCAATATGCCTTATGCTCTAACTCGATAGGTAGATGACAAGACTTTCCGTACACGAGCTTATAAGGAGTACAACCAATCGGTGTCTTGAAAGCGGTACGTAATGCCCATAGAGCGTCATCTAGCTTATCGGACCATGAGGCACGGTTTTCACCAACCGTCCTTTCTAGAATACGTTACAAGCCACGATTTGAAACCTCCACTTGTCCACTCATTTGTGGATAATAAGCAGTAGTAAGACGATGAGTGACCCCATACTTAGACATTACTTTAGCAAATTTATCATTACAAAAATGGGTCCCACGATCGCTTATAATAGCTCTAGGTGTTCCAAATCGGGCGAAAAGAGATTTCAAGAATTTTACTACAACTCGAGCATCATTAGTAGGAAGCGCCTTCGCTTTTACCCATTTTGATAAGTAGTCAATGGCTACGAGAATGTACATATTCCCTCGTGAAGACGGGAATGGACCCATAAAATTGATACCCCATACATCAAAGATTTCACAAACTTGAATAGCGTTTTGAGGCATCTCATCCCTTTATGAAATTTTGCCTTGACGTTGACACATATCACAAGATTTGATCATAGTATGGGTATCTCGATATATGGTCGGCCAAAAGAAACCAGCATCAAATACTTTCTTAGCGGTGAGATTAGCACCATGATGGCCCCTGGTGGGTCCTTCATGACAAGCTTTGAGGATATCAAAAGCTTATTGTCCATGTACACACCGTCGAATGATTTGATCCGCACAAATCCGAAATAAGTAGGGATCATCCCAAAAGTAATTTTTAACGTCCTTAAAGAATTTCTTCTTTTTTGGGACGACATCCCTTTCATGATAAAATTCCCCGCATGGAAATTTCCAATATCGGCAAACCATGGGGTACTTCCACTAGATATAACTCCAAGTGTTTCTAAATGAAAGTTTTAATTTATGTCTTTATTTTCTAACACAACCTTATGAGGATTCTCAAGTCTAGATAAATGATCGGTCGCGAGATTCTCCGTTCCTTTTTTATCACGGATGATGATATCAAATTCTTGTAGGATGAGAACCCGCCGGAGTAATCTCGGCTTAGCATCTTGTTTACTAAGAAGGTATTTAAGAGCCGAGTGATCCGTATACACTATACTTTTAGATAAGACAAGATATGGCCGAAACTTTTCAAAAGCATAAACTACAGCAAGCATTTCTTTTTCCGTCGTAGTGTAATGAATTTGAGCTTCGGTCATTGTCTTACTAGCATAATGTATAGGCAGAAAATGCTTCATCTTACATTGTCCCAAAACCGCACCAATCGCAAAATCACTAGCATCACACATAAGTTCGAAAGGTAGGTTCCAATCGGGGACAACTTCTTTTTAAGAGTCTCAAAAGCATCAATACAATCTTGAGAAAACATAAACGGTGCATCTTTCTCAAGGAGGTGAGTCATAGGTCTAGCAATCTTAGAAAAGTCTTTAATAAATCATCGATAAAAACCGGCATGACCTAAGAAACTCCTAACACCTTTTACGGTGGTCAGATGAGGTAGCTTAGCGATAACATTGACTTTAGCTTGATCGACCTCAATCCCGGACTTTGATATTTTATGACCTAACACAATTTCTTCTTTACACATAAAATGGCTCTTCTCCTAATTTAGAACTAAATTCGTGTCTTCACACCTTTTTAGCATTTTGCCTAAATTGGAGAGGCAAGAAGCAAAACTATCCCCAAATACTGAGAAATCATCCATGAAAACTTCCATAGTCTTTTTGATCATATCATGGAATATGGCTATCATACACCTTTGGAAAGTACCGAGAGCATTACATAAGCCAAAGGGCATGCGACGGTAAGCGAAAGTTCCATAAGGGCATGTGAAAGTGGTTTTCTCTTGGTCTTGGGGATCTATTGGGATTTGAAAATATCCTAAAAATCCATCTAGAAATCAATAAAACTCATTTTTTTCCCGGCTAATCTTTCTAACATATGGTCCCCTAAATGCAACGGAAAAGATCTTAACAACGATAGCTTAATTTAATTTACTATTAGTCAATACAAACTCTCTACCACGGTAACTCAAATCATGATGGAATCAATTCCTTTATCTTTCATTAGCAACTACGGTTATACCACCTTTCTTGGGTACACAATGAATGTGGCTTACCCATGGACTATCAAAGATCAGGTAAATCATTCCCGGCATCAAGAATGTTTGAATAACTTTCTTTATTTTTGATTACCTCCATGAATTATTGGTTAATAAACCTGCCCGTCTTTGACTTTGTACCCCCCAAGCAGTGTTTAAAATCATCCTTCCTCCATCAAGATTTTTGTGAGTGCAAAACCGAGGTCAATAACCTTGATGGTCGTGATTTTTCCAAGCACATCGCCCGTATTATGTGTTTTAAAAAAAAAAAGCACCTTTAAGGAAGAGGGCTTCTTTTTCATCATCTTTTAAACTTTTTTGAAATAATCACGGTGTAACTTATCGTTTTTCCTCCCTCAATAAGAATATTCCATATGAGATGGGTAAAGGGAGCGGGGGGGAAGGGGGGGGGTGGGTGAGAGGGGCGGTAGCTCTTCTTGTAGTTTGGTGTGGACTGGGTGGTGCTGAGGGGGATTGGGGGGGGTGGCGGGGGGGGGGTCTTCAATTGGGGGGCGGGGGGGAGGGAATTTGGGGGGGATGAGGGGAGCGGGGGGGCGGGGGTTGTCACTTGCGAGGAGCGGAGTGGCCTTATGTGTTCCTCGAGGGAGGTTGAAACGGTTCATTCATTTAACAATTTTTTCAATTAAACAATATCCCCTCCCTCCGGATCAAAATCCTCTTCATCAATTCTCGGTGGAATTGATCCATTAGAAAGACAATTTTTAATTTCTTCTAAATGAAATCACCTCCCTCAAATGGAGTGAGGGAAGGAAATGAAGTAATCATCGAGTTCGTAGAAGTGGGATTGCCACTTTTGAGACGTATCATGTAAATCCAAAGCACTTTCTTGAGAATAACTCGTCATTAAGCAACATCAATTATATCCTTTGATTAACCCGATTCCGCATTATAAACATTGAGTATTCTCGAATGTGCCCTGAGATAAACGTAATTGCTTCCTCATTACACCCTAAGTGTAATTTCTTCACATAAACATCAAATAGAGGCACAAGACGTTTCTTAAGAAAGGTGTACCAAATATAAGAGGAACTCTAGGGTCGGCATCAACTCCACTACTACTATACGAAGACGGAGCCGGAAAATGAAATTTCCCCACTTTGACGAAAACATCTTTCGGCGACACCTTTTGGATGGTTTAATCGACCGATTTCGTAATGATCCGAGAGGCCTAACGAGTGGTGGTAAGTTCGGGAAGAGAAAGTCTCTTCCACACAAACAAAGGCATAAGGTTAATGCTAGCGCCAAGATCGGCCAAGGCGGAGCATTCAACCATTCTGGGAAAATCACAAGGTATACGGAACTTGCCCGGGTCTCCAAGCTTTTCGGGAAGCTTTTTAAGGAGGACCGTGGAGCAATTCTCATTCAATGGTGTACTGTTCAAACAATTTCTCCTTGTTACTAATCAAGCTTTTAAACATAGAGGAAAACTTTAGCATATAGAGCAAAGCATCCACAAAACTAATATCAAAATGTATCTTTTGAAAGATTTTAAGAAACTTCATCATTTGAGCATTAGATTTTTCATAGAGCTTCTCTTGGTTAAGTCTGGAAGGATATGGAATACTAGGCTTAGGTAAAGTCTTCGAAACATAGGGTTCTGGAATAGGAATGGGAATAACCGGAGGTTGGATGTGAGCGGGATACAATCTTTTTTCCCTTGAAATTAATTTGCTCCTTACTGATTCTCCACGTTTCTCGTTCCATTAACTTTTTTTGTGAGAAGGATTAAGTAAAGAATCGAAGGTCCCTCAATAAGCAACAACCCACATCGAGTATAGATTGCTTTCATCTCACCTCCTTCGGTTAGAATCGTATGATACTGAACTCGATTAGTACCCAAGAGTTGAGTGCTTGGTTTTAGGAAGAAAACTACCTTAAAAATACTCCCATATCAGTCATTTAGATCTCCTCCTAACGACTTTTCCTAATTGCTTACTAAAATATACCGCCCTCATTCATTAATTTTGACTTTGCATATTCTTCATTAATTACAATTCATTCGCTTTCATAAAAACTTGAAAAGGATCAATTTGGAATCCCTTGTATAAATCTTGATTATTAGGAAACTTGAAAAGGTTGTTATTGAATTCCTTGTTTTTTGAAAATTAGGAGCAATGAATATTTAGAACATTGAAAAGCTTGATTTCCATGAACATTATTTCTCCTGAATTTAAAAATTAACATCATACACACCCTTGGTACCTTGATTTTTATTATACCTATTTTGACTATTTTTGCATCGGAGCAAAACCGGTTAGTGGAGCCATTTGTTTGCGTAGCGACGGTTTGGAGGGATTACTTAGGATACAAAGAGATCCATGTCGTTTGCCTGGAAGGGACAAACACTTGTTGGATTGATTGCTATGCCGTTAGGCATAGCAATTATAGTAAGCATGGGCATCACCACAAATAACACAAGATTCCTCAAACCCAGCTTTAACCGTAGCGGGAGTGACAACTTTCCTAAGTAACAAGACTTCAACTATAGGAGTCGCAAATTGGTCCTCGCAAAGCTTATCAATCTCTATCATACCGTCTTACTAGAACTTTCCTTCTAGAAGTCATATTCATTCCTATGAAACTATTTGGTTTAAATTTTCGTGAATACAAACTTTTGCTTAATTCTCAATTTTGTTCAAAGCCTCTCTAGTATCCTTACTTTCAAAAAGATTTCCACCCGCCGCGGCATTTAAGGAGTCTTGATCATTTCTCATTTAATCCATTATAGAAAGTATCAATTTGGAGGCTAACTCCTTTAAATCCGTGGTGGGGGTGACATGCTCTAAGCATTTCCCTAAAATCTTTTCCCATCCTTCTCCAAATGTCTCATCGAAATTTTGAGTAAATCGAGAGATATCATTCTTAGGTGGGTGTCTTCGAAGGAGGGAAAAAATTGGATTCACAAATCTTTTGTTTGACTGGAGATCATACCCAAGAATCAAGATCGAATTAGGAGTTTCTTTATGCGTACCAAATCCTAGCGGTCTCCCTGTCTGATGAAATGGAAAACATCATAAGTCATCACATCAATTCGGTAATCACATCTCTCTTCACTAAATTAAAAAGTCGAGATAAATCCTTATTTGAAATTGATAATATGATGTTATGGGGAATTTCCCTCTCAAAAAACCATGAAAATGGTTTGGCTTGATACTAATTTTAGACAAATTTGTCTTCTAAATTTTTCAAAATGGCCCCATTTAATTTTCTCCGGTATGACGATAGCCTTCTCCCATACTCCTTTCTGTGGGTAGCTTGACGTAACTCTTACCATATTTTGATTTTTCCACCTGCGTCATATGGTGCAACTTTCACAAAAAGACGATAGTATACGAAGCTTCGGGTTCGACTTAAATCAGATAGGAGCACGTCTTCTATTCGAACGATCTCAGAATGGTAACGTGTGAAATATATGTGATGAATGAGAATTTACTATTTCGCAATTGCGACACTACACAAAAAAAGCCTGATAAAATGAGGAGAAAACATTATATACCACTAAAAATATTTTTGTTTCACCGAATAATCAACAAACTTAGGTAAACCCCGTAAGTGAAACCTTTGCAACGAGCTAATTTCTCACCAAAGAGTGCCCTTTATTTCGTAAGTGACCCAAAAAAGACGTTACTAGTTTTGAAAAACATTATGGGTTCGGCACTTATAATGGATATTACAAATCCTCAAGTAGTTAAAAGAATTAAATAGGCTTGTGTAATTGTTTAGTAATTACGAGAGCACAATAAAAAACGAAAAATTCCAATAAGAGCAAATATTAATTAGTCTAATTTGAATTAATATTTTAATTAAACATTCTTAAAAATAGTAAAAAGAAAAAGAGGAAAAATTTATTTTTAACTTTTTTTATTTATATTATTTTTTTGATATTTTTCGATTTTTCTTTCAAAAGACGTAAACATTCGAAAGAGCTGAAAGGTTCTCCAATCACGATCCGAGCAAACTCAAAACGAGAGAATCATAACACAATTTCCTATCCCTCAGGCAGCGGCGCAAAAAATTTATGTATCAAGTTATCAACTATATATGTACGTATAATTGAAGTATAAGAAATTCACTATAATCCTTTAGTACAAAAGATGTAGAAAGGTAAATTCTACACCAAATATCGTACGTTATACCGTAAGTGTTCCACCAGTCGTTGTATACACACCCCAAGGAAATTATGAAATTGAAACCCCGTTATTATTTGTAGGATCAATGAATTGAATGGTATTCAAAAGTATTTCGAATTGTTTTTTCTATTTTTATGAATAAAAAACCTCGATAACTATATAAAAGAGAAAAAAAACGACTAAGCATTTAAGCACGTTAGACACTAACACGAAGTAACGGGTAAATTAAAGAAAACGGCGACATTAAGCAAAGCTATAAGCAAATTTAAGACCTACACAAAGCAAAAATTTAAATTCCTAAACCTCAAATATAGCTAAAAAGAAAATTTTATAAGAATAAGAATTATTTATTTATTTGATTATTTTTCTATTTTTTAGTGATTTTTAAAAAGTTTTTAAAACAAAATAAATGCACGAAAAATTTACTAAAGTTTTAAATAAAAATCCTTAGAAAATTACTAAAAGTAAGCTCATGAATTAACAAGTTTTTTTTTGCAAGAAAAGGAAAACTCAAAACAAGCTTAAATGAATATTAGCCTAGAAAACGCAATAAATTAAATCTCGAAGTGCTTATTTCAAAAGTTGGCCAAAAAAAACGTGTTTAAAACTTTGTGAGGTATCTCATATTTAATGCACAACTTCACAGGACTAAAAGTACGCCAAAGAGGCCGGCAGCGGTAGAGTAGTGTGTGTTAAAAAGGGATTGAACCGAGGTTATAGGTTCTTTGGTTCCGAGCCCTTGCACACGCCCAAGATTTCCTTTGTTCCCCTTTTTTTTATTTTTCAAAATTTTTTTGAACAAAGATATAAAACAACTTAAAATAAACACTTTTTGTGAAGGAAGCTTTTCTCGAAATTACAAATAAGCTATGAAAACAGCTAAATCAAACAGACAGATAATGACTTAAAGCTTTTTAAACTTATTACTCTAACAATAGAAAACTCGATTAAGCTCATAGCATAGAACAAATAAACACAAAACACCTTAAAACCTACTCAAAAACAGGACTTGAATCAACACTTAAATCTTAAAACAAATATAACACTAAGAGATATAAAAGCCAAATAAGCACTATTGTTCCAATCAACTACTGAAAACAACTAATGGGGCACTCTGGGCTTAATTTTAACGCAAGCTAATGTGGAACCTTATGGCTTAAAAGACGTGCACAAACATTAAAGACCATGCTTAGAGTGCTATTAAAAACACAACAATTAAAAAGTATTATGAAAATCAATGTAACAAAGAAAAGGCTAAATTAAAAAGATGCTTATGTAGTTTTTACCTAAGCTTTAAAAAGCTTTTTGAGGCTTTTTAAACAAGGCTAAAGAAACCAAGATAACATGAATAAGACTCAAGTCAGAGCAAAATAAGGCTACAACTAACCTAATAGCAAATGAGACCAAGAAGTTAATGCAAAAACAAGACCATAAGCTAGAAACATAAATTAAGCACAGTAAGGCACACAACAATTCCAAAACATACAAAAGGAGCAAACTGAGCCTAATTTTTAAACCAGCTAAAGGAACCTTATGGCTTAGATGGCATAAACAACTAGAAAGCTTATCCCAATGAGCTACATAAAACAACAATAAAAAAAACCATTTTGAAATTCAATAAACGAGCTAAAGAAAAACTCAAATTTGTGATAAAAGCTGTTTAAACAGAATACAACTCATTTCTTTTATTTGGTTTTAAAGAATTTATGAAAAGACAAAGACAAATTTCAAGATCTAAAACCAGATACTCAAACAACAATTTAAGCTAAAAATAAGCTCTAAACCTATCTCAGATTGTGCCTAATGAAACCTAGCTGTGCTCCCTATAAGATTACTAAAAGCTTAACGTCCTCACTTAAATACTTCTAAGCTGAAATTTTTGAGTTGAAAACACTAGCTATAAAGACCTAATTTGCTTGTGATGCCGGTTTACCAAGTATAAACCAAAAACACAAAACCAAATGTAAGGAAAAGACATAAGAGCTGGTTCCATAACTTTTAAACACTAAATCAAGAGTAAAACACAGTAATAGCACTTAGAAACAAAATTTAAAAGCACAAGAGCTTATGAATTCTGAGCTTTATGAACTCAGATTACTAACTAAACAACACTATAACTTGATACAAGCGAATTAAACCTTATAAAAACTAAAAATCCTAAAGCTTATAAACAAAAAAAGAATATTGAAAATTCCATTAAAGAGTACCAAAAGTGGGACACTTGACAGTGCTAACTCAAGTTTAGTACTGAGCCATGATCCAAACACCCCTTTAGAAATGATTAAACTCATTATAGTAGTTATAAACTTAAGAATTAAAATCTCAGACTTCAAATACCAGATTGTAATTAGCTTATTAAAGACCTTTTTTTTATAGCAATCACAACAATCAAATAAGAAAACAAAAATCCTATAAACTAATGCTTACAAAATTTTTTTTGGATGTTTTAAAACTATTTTATAACAAATACTTTACAAACTAAGGTTCTAAACTATAAGCAATTATGACGCATTTTAAAGCTTTGAACAACATTAATAACGCAATATTACTCCTCTAAACAATAATAGATAAGCATCATACAGCAGTAATAAGCCAGAATTCAAAATTAAGCTATAAAAGTAAAATAAGGAACTTACAACAGCCTTTGCTCAAACAAGGCTACAAATGCTCAAAGAGCTACTCTACAAAGCTCTAGCTTATCAAAGATAAGCTAGTAAGATCTTGGACGCCCTTCAACAACTGGCTTCCCTTCCAAATAAGCTGAGGTACATTTGGGAGTAGATTTTGAGTACAACAAGCTCAGTTAAGCTTTGAGAGCTTAACTGAGTTTTAGGCTAGCTTATTAGTATAGGTGACAATTTATTGAGCTTATTTGACTATAAAAGAGCTTAATCAAACAATAGTTAAGTAAAGTAAAAACATGAATTGCAAATTAAATAATATGAAAACAAACTTTTATTGATTGAATAAACTGAGTACAAGCTAATGAAAAGAAAGTTACATTGATTTAAAAACAATAAGCCAAAAACGATTAATAAGCTAAACTTATACTAAATCTACTTTCTAACCCTAGAAATGATCCCAATGAAGTGTGAAGGAATCCGTTTAAAGGCGAAGAGTGAATCTTTTAGGCCCCTTAGCGCTCCCCCATCTTTGATCATTGACCCTTGATCCTTGATTGCCCTTCACGCATCCAATCTTGACTGTTTGATGACTTCCACGCATGATTAGCCAATGATTGGCCTTGGGATTGCCAGTGTGGCTCCCAAAGGTGTCATTGCATACGTCATTATCTAGAACGGTTAATTGTACTTAAACGAAGTTAATTTGGGTGCAGGGTGAATTGGGGATGTAGGTGAAATATAAAAAACCAGTATTTCGGGCCCTTTTTTCTTTCTTATATCGTTGAACATCTTTTGACCGGTGTTAAAAGAGAGCGTTGACTTCGGAAAAAGTGGTAAACGAGCTTAAGGGATTTTTTGGGGCTTTTTAGCTCGGTTAAAGGTTAAGGGTTATATAATATTGGGACTTAAGAAACGCCCGTTCTCCCCATAATAATAAAGGACTAACGGTGTAATTGGATATTGGTACAGATTAAGGTAAAAAAAGGATTAACATTTAAGGTCCTCTTAGGTACTGGATTCTCAAGGATTGTCTTTCCATATAAGTTGACCAATTGGTTGACCATATGTGCTAAAAAGAAACCACACCGGTCTCTTTTTATTCTTTATCCGGTCTCGGGTTCGTTTTTGTGCCGGTTTTTGGCTCTTTAACAAGTGTGATTCTTATACTTATTTCCGATACTATTAACACATCATAGAGAGACAAATATATACAATATACAAGCATAATAATATTCATTATTTCATTCTTTATAATAGGAGGTCATTTTTAGAAAGAAAATACGTATAAGTGTTTTTTCACGACTTATCATTGGTCAACAATGCACCTGCACAAATGTGTCATAACCCCTTTGGGACGACCACATAGGAAGCTTCGTGATAAAATTCATGAGTGATATGTATCTCCACTGTTCCATTGCGAGGTATACTATCTCGGGTTGTCCAACAAACCCTGATGCTCCTTTGATGTACGAGGGAGCCTTGACCTTAACAACACAATCGTCAAACATTTGCTATAACTAAGTGGCGATGTCGGCCTCGGGGGGGGGTGGGGGGGGGGGGGGGGGGGAGGGGGGTGTAGATATTGCCACCAATATAGCTTCTTGATGTCCTGATACATCGTTGGGCAAGGTACCCCGTAAAGATTGAGTATTTTGACTTGTGGGACTCGTTCATATCATCAGTTCCCTCAAATCACCATAACATGGTAAACAACTCTGGCTATTTAAGCTAAAGAGTTCCATTCAGCTATACGCGGTCGTTTCCAATTTTTCCCTTTTTGTAAAGTCCGTTTCCTGAATCGATTACCACCTACGTACTTTCATTCTTGTGTTTCTCTGGTTTTTGTGCAGTCTATTTTGACGCTTCTAAAATTTGCTTTGGGAGATTCAAACCATATCATGAAAAGGCGTACGATACCCGTAATGGCTTATACCGTACTTTACGGCTTAAGCGGAGGAGAGCAATCTCCCCGGGTGGTAACGTATAATTTCACAATAATAATCAGCTGAGAAACTCTAACCACTGATAGTTGTGCTCATGTTTAATCTCCGATTGATCAAGAATGTGTTGTAAACGCTTGTGACTGTGTACAATCGTACCTTGGATTCCACACGAGATATGATCAAACTATAATTTTTATAAGCACATCAATACACTACTGGCTCCAAGTTATCCAAATCATAGTCGTATATTCTTCTCATGAATTTTTCAATTGGCGTGAATTGCATAAGCATATTACCATTCTCGTCTTTGCATCAACACAAAACGCCCAAACCCTTTGTCTAAGCATCGCAGGTATAGATAAATCTTCACATGCCCCTCCATGGAGGGTCAAAGGCCAGAATTGTGAGCACTATGACACAACTTCTACCTTAATCAGTTAAAACCCTTAGCAATCTCTCTGCTTCTTCTCTCCTCTTCTTCTTATTCTCAGCCTTGTCACCCTAATCAGACTTAGAAGCTCCATTTTTGATTAAGCTTGGTCACTTGACTTAGGAGCGATCTTCAAAACTCCTTCGATGGAATATCTTGTTATACCCGAGGCAAGACCCTAAAAATTTGCCGAATCTCCGTATGGAGGGTCTTAGGAGATGCCCAATATTTTTAATGGAATTCGATCTTAGCGGATCCACGTGAATGCCTTGACTATAAATCACTCGTGTTCGAGAAATTGTACCGTGAGGGAATCACAAATACCAATTAGAGAAATTTAGCATACAAGTTCCTCATTCTTAAGCAATTCCAAAATTTCCTTAAGATGTTCTTCGTGTTCCTTCTTGTTCTTGGTATTAGAATGAGGATTATTTCTTCAATAAAGACAATCACGCACTTATCCCAAATATGCTTGCACAAGGAAAAGCGGTTTTCATGAGATCCATAAATACCGCTGGTTGCGGTTTCGTCAAGCCAAATGGCATACTTTGGAACTCGTAATTGACCATATCGAGATTTCTAAATGCCATCTTACGAATATCTTCTTTACGTACTCATAGCTGGTGTATAACCGAATCGCAAGTCTATTTTAAGAATAAACACCTGGATGCCTTTGTATTGATCAAATAAACGTCAACCTGGGAGTGGAATAACGATCTTCACATTCAGCTAGTACAGTTTCTTGGACCATTCGAAAACTGCACATATCGAAATGATCCATCCTTCTTCTTGACAAACAAGATCGAAGCTCCCCAAGGTGAGGAACTGGGCCTTATAAAGCCTTTGTCGGATAGCTAGTTGGTCTGACAATTCTTTTTTTCGGACAGGGCCAATCGATAAGGTGCCCGTGCTACAAGTACAACACCAGGTATTAAATAGATTTGGAATTCCACTTCCTCATCAGTGGGCGAGAGACCCCAGAAAGACGTTCAAGAAAATAAATTAGGAAAATATACAAATGAACCGTATTGTCCTCAAGGTCGCTTCTTACACTGACTTGCCTTCGTATATCTACCTTTTGTATAACAATGTGCCAAAAAGACAGGACATCCTTTCAGTAAATATTTTTGGGTTTTAGTGCACAAGAAGATGTTCAAACGAGTCTCGTTTTCCCTACAGGTTCGCTTCCGTCACCTATGAACACTCAATCGTGTCCATTTCCCTAGGGAATACGGATTAGTATTTAGCGATTCAAACAATGACACTTGGTAACTGTTGCTACCAATCCATACCAATTATTGTATTGTCGAAGACATACCAAGGTTCTACGGGCAATAAGTATTATGCTTGAACGGGTTAATTAAGAATTTAACTGTACACTCCCGATTGATAGCGTATAAAACCTAATTACTCTCCCGCCAGCATAAGATTCAACATCATAATAATGATCTAAGGTAGATAGTGCTGTTTATCATTTGGGTAGCTAAAATGCAGTATACCACAAAGCATACTATCGGCACGAACATATCAAATGTTGTTACTTGTGGTTTCACTGTCGGTTCAACATAAAGTGTGGATCTTCCTTCTTTTCTTTGCCATTTATGCAGTTCATTAGCAAATTCAATTGCAATCTTGCATGGTTTATTGGCTCAGATGCGTTACAACTTCGTGTTTCATTGGTCAGGCAAACCACTACGACAGTAGATTCTTAATCTTGTCCGACTCATTCAGGAAAATCCAGCACACATTAATTTCTCAGTTCCCCTGAAATATCGTTTGGTTAGAGCTCTATCACGTCGTTTCCAAATTTTAACCTTCAAATTAACACATCTCACCCTCAAGTTTTCATACCCTCGCGCCCTTGGGACAGTACTTGTTTTAGTACATCTTCTTTCTTTAGGTATGTCCAAGACAATTAGCATATAGCAACATCTGGACCAACGAGTCTTAAACGTGGGAGTTCTACCCACTTTAGACACATTTTACAAACATTTCCAAGAAGAGTACAACAAGTGGAAAACTTGAATTTGGTTTTCTTATAGAGCAATTGCTTTATATTGGAAAATATGAGTTCCATTTCTTATATAAACACCACTAATCAACTCGACAACATTCCTTCAGTACACCCTTAAAATATAAGGGGTTTGCATTTTCATGAAGCCTGGGTAAGATGCACTTCACTGAGCAGAGGATCTTGTCTCCTTAAACCCGTGCCTGAATCCATGGGACCAGTCTTGGCCATGTCAGCTTCTGTCAAACGTCACGTGCTGGCAATGCATCAGCGACGCCTGTTGGTGATGACAGTCTCTTAAGTTACCTCATCAGTCATAGAAGTAAGTGGGGTGTTGTTCTGTGGCTAGGTGTTGATTTAGAGTGGTTCTTTTTTGTGCCATTTTTCTTCTATCACAAGAAAAATATAATACCCTTAGATTTCCTACAAATTATCACCAGTGCCATGACATATACATAATAAATAAAGTGAGATCACATCGCACAGTGAGATATACAACTGAATTGAAATTAACAATGGTGTAGCTAAATCGACATTCATTCATAATAATTTTGATTATAGACATGACATAATACATCCCTTCCATATATAATCTGGAAAACATACATGACCTAATTCGGTTACAAAATGATCACTACCATTAGTATCAAAAATGTACAATAAAAGCTAGAAGCCTTACTAGCCAGGAGTTACCTCATAAATACTTCTATGTAGGACTAATAGCAACATAAGCTCACAACATAACCAAATCTACAAACTACTACCGGCCTCCTTCGGTATCTCAGGACGTGCTGGCTCCCTAGCAGGTGTCTACTGACTCTGTAGCATTGTCATCTGCGTCTGCAGTGTCCTCAGTACTGTCAATGCCTCTGTAAGCTATGTCTGTCTCCTCCATTCTCTCACAACAACTTTCCCCCGATCCGGTTAGGATGTGCTAAGTACAGTAGTCCACGTATTAGCTCTCACCCTCAGAACGGGCGGTATCACTAGCATCCCATCAGACTATAACCCAAGCCACACGAGAAAGTCTAAGCCTCACACTTAAATCGGACCACCATGGCGTCCTCTCTCAGTGCCAGCATGGGTGCCTTCTATCCATCACGCAGCATGTTGAGCTGACCGCTCATCAATGACCTATCATCCTGTGCATCATCAAGTCTCCCATAAATCTCATTAGTGTCCTGCCTAATAGTCGTGACAAAAGCTGTCATCCTTTGACTCACTCCTGCCACATCAGTCGCTGCTGGTGTCCCCTACATGTCCTCAACCATCTCATCCCAAGTATCTGTAATCCCATAACCTACCTCTCTCTCAGGGTCTCGCTTAATCTCATCATCCAAAGTGCCAATAAATCCCATAGTTCACTCTAAAAAGTCCTCCAGTGGTTCTAGCATGGGGGAGCAGATGAACTACTTAACCCGACCTCAAATCTCAGACCTAGAGCAATACACAACCTCTTCCGAGGTGATAACATATCCTTGGAAACACCTGCTCTATAGACAGCAGAAGGAAGAAGCAAAGGTGGTGATGGAGTAGGTAATGGTATAGGTAAAAGGGTGGTTGTCCATATGGTGTGGTGTCTCTGATGCGAGATGATAATATGAGTAGATTGTGTGAAATAAACTCTCATCATAGCCACAATTCCTAGTATGAAGAGAGTACAATAGGTGACGGTTAATGGTATAGATAGGAAAGTATATGGTGGACTCCGGCTCTCAACCGAATCATAGCAGCTCTGTATCCCAAATGATAAGTAGGACTAGCAGGTAGTGGTGGAGTGATAGCAGTTAAATGGTTGATGAACAAGAGTAGTGGTGGAGATGGTATATGTAGTGTAGTGGTGACTGAGTATGATGTAAGTGGTGATGGCTGGCGGTGTAGATATGGCAAGAAATCTTCAACCTATTAAACTATAACAGCAAACGGGAATGAATCGGTGATTCTGATCCCGGAAAACATCCTGGCATGGAAAACGACCATGCAAGTGTGGACAGAGTCGGCCAAAGCTAGGTCTTCATCCACCTCCTCAACCTTGTCCTCTCTTCCTCTTTTCGTCATTAGCATCATACTCCGAGAGGCCTCCTCCCTCCTCATCATTATCTCTGTCTCTGGGGTAATCAGCTAGATCACTCCTCAGTAACCTCATCATCCTCCTCCGGAGACCTCCTTGGGTATTCGGACTCGTAATTATAACCCTGTGCGAATCAGCATGGGGTGAGAGAGCACCAGGCATGGACTCTGCTCCCTCAGCTAGAAGCACTCATCCTTTTGGTGTCTAACACTCTGGGTATACCAACCGGCTCCGTACAATGGTACATAGACAGGTGAACTGGGAAAATAGAGTGTTGTGAGATGATGTATGGTAAATATGAATATGCGCTCCTGGCATAAATTGAATGATGGTAAGATATCATATCTGATAGCTTAATGTTTAGGTAGCGTTTAGGACCTACGAGCTTATAGTACTACCTCGCCTAAAGAAATGTTCCAATATTTATATAAATAACCCTTATATAAATAATTGTAGAGTATGCGAAAGAATGCAAACTCATCTTTGCATATATATGTAAGGCCCTTATAGTAATGTACGTACTATAATATAAACACGTATATGAATCATGTAAGCATCTAGTAAGACCAACTAATGCAAACAACTAGTGTATGTGTGTCCCGTGAAAAACCCCTTTGTATGAATGCAATGTTTGAAAACGGTTATAGTCCAGCAAAACATTTGACCTGGTTCTCTATAACCTTGGCTCTGATTACCAATCTGTAACACCCCCAAAATGGGTCGCAGCGGAATATGGGTTTGGGAGCGTTACTTCATAGATCAACAACACAAGATATATAAGAACGACTTTTAAAAGTGTCGTTTAAAACCGATACATTGGATTTAGCAAAATGTTTGTTACAAAAGCCCGAAGCTTTACTTGTTCATTGTTAAATTATACAAAGATTCCAGTTCATAATAAATGTTCCTCCAAAATGTAATGCAACCAAATCTTTAATGCAAATGACTTCCAAAATAACGACCACCAATGTATCCCTTGTCTTGTACCTCATTGATCTCCTGAGAAAACATGCTTTAAAACGTCAACAATAATGTTGGTGAATTCATAGGTTTGTAAATTGTATGAGTGTAGGACCGCAATTGTTTAGAGTGTGTATTGCATGGTATACAATATCCAAAACAGTAAGTATTGCATGGTATACAATATCCAAAACAGTAAGTATTGCATGGTATATCCAAAACAGTAAGTATTGCATGGTATACAATATCCAAAACAGTAAGTATTGCATGGTATGCAATATCCAAAACAGTAAGTATTTCAAAGTTACTTGCGTCCAATTGTAAAACAAAGCATGTTCTCACCCCAAAACTTATAAATCATTGTAAAATGTAAAACGTGGGGCTATGAACTCACCTCGAGTGGATGAGTCTAACAATGTAAATCAAATGCGTGAAAAATGCGTCACAAATACGCCCGAGTGCAACCTAATTAATCATAGGTCGTATGAGTACTAAGTACTTTGAATAACTACTACCATATATAATTCTATATAGCTACATCACCATCTAATTGTGTTTGTGAAATATCATTTAAGTCGCGTTTGATAAATGATAACCGTGTTCGTACTCGTATAATCGAATAAATAGTTCAATCGTCTTTGTAAAATAATATTTATAAATTTTAATACATGTATAAATATTATATAAATGATCCAAAAATGTTTCGCAAAAATTTATATTAAAAACGAACCAACACTATTCACGTCAGGAAATAGTGCATAAGTAGGAAATAGTGCATAATTTTCTCGTTTTAAGCCCGTTTCTTACGTTTCTTATGTCCACGCTTTCGTATTAAGACGACGTATCAAATTATGACATTTTTGTATTTCATGTCCTCTGGTGAACAGTACTTTTTACTGTTCACACCAGTTATAAAGTTATTTTTATAGTTTTAGTTGTCGTAAAACCCGTAAATGTAATAACTTATTCGTTTTAAACCCGATTTTAGCGATTCCTTCGAGCAAGTCTTTGTAATTGAAAGGTGTATCAAAATTATCACATTTAATACATTTGGGTCTGCTGATGAATAGTAAATTTTACTGTTCATAGTTTATAAAATTACTTTTATAAACTTTAATTATCGTAAACGCCGTATTTTATTCGTTTTAGCTCCGTTTTTAGTAATTCTTTCGAGCACGATCTCGTAATTGAAAGTTCTATTTATTTATGAGGTTTACAAAAACAAATGTTCCTGATATGAACAGTAACTTTTATAAAAATAGTTTTATAAAAGTATTTTTATGCATTTTAAGTATATAAACTCGCGTAATTCATAACTTCTTCGTTTTAAATTGAAAATTTACGTTTCTTATTGTTTTGGAATCCTAAAAATATGTGTGATTTAATAAAAATACCAAACCTTCTGTTTGTAGAATTTTTATAACAAGTTTTTATAAAAATTCTTTTATAACTCCGGTTATTATCGTAAAACTCGTAAACTACGTATCTTTTTCGTTATTAATCGGTTTTTCGAGTTTCTTATCTTTTTGGAATCGTCATGAGACGTACTATCTTTATAGAACATAATATGGCTGTCACCATACACGAACCAAAACAGCCCCTTTGAAATCAATGCGTATACTTGTTTATATAAGTTGTTTTATATATACTTTTCAACTTAGTAACTTACCACAAGCCTTTTATAACCAAATATATCATATGTCTTACATATATTAGTGTCCATAGGTCCATCATTTGTCCAAATGTTCAAGATCACAAGTTCTTAACAAGTCATTTATAACACTTTTACTTGTAACTTATTAAGTAAACTTTAAAAACCCTAACTTGTATATACACTTTTTATACTTAACCAACATGGTATAATACTTACATATCCATTTTAACATGATATTACCATCAACATAACATGTGTAAAAGTGTACAAAACGATGATCACAAGTAAAAACTCTTTTTACATGTTTAAAAGTCCTAAATGGTGATTTTGCTACATAGAACTTATATACATATAAAATGATAAATGTAAAGACATAAAGAGTTTTAGGTAACCTTAGTAAGATGTATGATGGTGAAAAACAAGAGATAAATCCTTATTTAGCAACCAAACCCTAACTTGCAAGACTTGAAAACCCTAATTCCATGTGAAACCCTAACTTTCCTTTTCCTAGCTTAAACCTTGTAA
Organism: Tanacetum coccineum; assembly: GCA_026074375.1. Lineage (NCBI taxonomy): Eukaryota > Viridiplantae > Streptophyta > Magnoliopsida > Asterales > Asteraceae > Tanacetum > Tanacetum coccineum. The sequence goes on along the minus strand of BQNB010074594.1, from coordinate 9,503 downwards.
ATGCTTAATCCAATCCTTCTAATCACCTTAGGTTATCTTAGATATCATGTAGGAATGTGTGTAAATATTCCAATTAAAATTTTGTAAGGATTTGGTATGTTATTGAGTTGAGCCGTGGGTATGGGGAGGGAAAAGGGAGAGATTTTTGTTGTTTACACCTTAGAAATGAGAGTGTGTGTGTTTACTTGTATGTGTAAGTCTTATATATGTCCTAGACTAGTCAAAAAGTGTTATAAGAAGTCCAAGACAAGATGAGTAATTCATGGGAAGTCTTATGGTCAAGGTATGGTCTTGCCTTGTAAAAGTCTCATGGTTTAATTAGTTGTTGTATGTACAATGCAAGTTGGTGATTTTTGTGATATTTTCTTGTGTATTTCTCTTTGAATCCGGCCATGTGTTGATATATATGATAATATTTTGTAAATTTTGGGTATTGGGTACAATTGTGGGTATTTGTTGAAGCGTAGAAAAGTTTTGGTGGTTCCGGGTATGCCTAAACGTATTTTATCGCGAAACGTATACACTTTACGCAACCAATAAAAATAAAATGAACAAAGTTAATAATTATCCTCAAAATAATTACTTAACACATGCTTGATGTAAACATTTAATTGTTTGATGCCCGTTTACATTGAACGATGGTTTTTAGCTTACGCGATTTAACTTAACGATTACGATTAAAAGTAAACGCGTACAATACTAAAAATACATAGTGGATTTATTGACGTCGTAAATGACCCTAAAACACGGGGTGTTATAATTTCTCCGGATTTTTCCCTTCAAAATAATCAAATAAGAAATCTAAATAACCCGAAGATTATTAATCAACAAGTCTTTTTTTAATCCAAACTTGATTCACTAATCTACTCGCTAAGCATGACAACTAAACTAACAATAATAATCATAACAATAATAACAAACATATTAAGCTAAATAAGCTAAAACTACTAATTATGAAAAAAAGGAAAGGAAAGTAGAATCCGATTGAAGAAATGGAGACGATTTAAAACACCCGATTACATCAACTAAGTTAAATTCCAAGTTTATTTCTTATTTAGACTTTATTTACTTAGTAGATGATAAAGTATTCAAAATTTATTCTCTAATAAGCTAGTAAAATCTAACTAAGCTCTAAATTTGGCAATAAAACTAGCTTATGAATCCTTAAGCTCCACGCCTCATATGTTGAAGGTTTCATTAACATAAAACAAGCGAAGGTTAAACGACACAAAATAATAAGCTAAGACTATTTAACTACTTATTAAAACTTTCGAAATCTATTTTTAAGCTAAATTTAAGCTTACCAAACGATCCTTACTATTATGAAACTAAGTTTAACCAAACAATGCTTTATACTCGAAACAAAGTTCATGCTAAATCCAAACCAATAAGCCGAGAATGGTTTTAAACAACAGCCGAAACTTAGAATAGATAAGCCAATAAGCTAACCAAACAATACCTTCTATTTGAAACTACATCTAAAGTCCGAACGAGACAATAAGCAAATCACGAATAAGCTATTAACCGAAATAAAAACAAATCGATTCCAATCTACCTTTTAAATCCAAGCTAATAATTAGAACACGATGAGAAAACAAAATCTAAATCATATCAAACTAATAAGCAACATACGGATAAGCTAAATACCTATAAATCTGAAGCAACACTCGAATACGCTAATAAGCAACACCGGTGTTGAAGTAAAAGCTCTTCTTAAAGTCGTTCGATGAATCAACAAACAAACAACCTGAAATCATACTTCATTAAATCGAACGGTGCGATACAAATTAAATTCAAACTATACCATAGATCGAAAATGAAAATAACATAAAAGAAATTATCTATTCTACTCCTAAAGCTACACTAAGTCTACTCCTAATCTGTTCTACATGCTACTTTTTCTAATCTACGAAAAAATAAGTAAAAGAAAAGATAAAAAAAGATGTAAAGATGTCCATATATCCCTCCTTAGCTGCGTTTTTATTAAGCAGTGGTAGAAGGGCTTATCACTTGGGCTTCCTGGTTTGCTATTGTTTGCTGGGCCGAACTCAAACCATCATTTTCATTAAATTTGGGTCGAGTTTTAACTCTCAACGCTGGGCCTGGATTATGTATAAAAGTGGTATAAAAATTTAGCTTTAATAAGTATGGGTCGGTCCGACCCATATAAATGGTGTCGGGCCGGTCCAATAAGAGATGAATGCACCGTTGGACTCGAATTTTTGTGCTCTTTCCGATGGCATGCTCGGGGAATTTTTCCGACTTCGTCTTGATCTCGAAAAACGCTCAAATGTCGTCAAATCTTATCCGAAAGTCGTCGTTTTTTGCTTTATTTTCAATTCCTAGTACCGACAAGACTTAAAAACACAAACCAAACATATTTGCAATAATATTTATCATATTTCATGGTTTTAGTCCGATTAATAGTGTTTTTCGGGTTATAAATGATGTGTGTTTTAGCACACATCCAATTCCTCCACACTTAATCCATTGGTAGTCCCACACGCAATGTTTATAGTACACGCCCAGAATGAAATAATTTAACCCTCCTTAACTTAATAACCTCTCACATCAAACAAGAACAGAAAATGTCCATTAAGAGAGTTTAAAATCATTTGTTTTTAAAGCGCCCCCGTTTTAACCACTTATTCATTAATAGATTAAAAAACTAAGATAAAACTTTAATAAAATTATTTAAAAGGCTTTAAGAACGGGAGTTCGTCATCCTTGATTTTCATAATCCCCAAAATAAAGCTTAAAACGAAAATTCACAGTTCAATATTAGATTCTAGATGCTAAAACACTAATAATAAATGTATTGTGGTAAACGCACTACTTTTCGCTTATTATTCCTATTTTCTAAGGGATTTTATTCGGAAAACATAATGTGAAAAGAGATCACTTATTAAATATATGAAAGGCCTTATTATTATAGATGAGACCGGTTTAAAACCTAATTAGTTTGTATTCATCTTCCTAAAGTGACGATATGCTGAGTTATAAGGTACTTATTAAGGTTCTAATTTCGCATGTTTTAGGGTTATCCTTTTTATTTCATCTAAAAACAACTCAACTACGAGTCCAGAGACGGAGGCTTTATTTAGAACCCCGAAGTAGAAATTTGGCTTTATATTATTATTATTGCAACATTATTAGCCTCGCTCCTTTATGCAACTGAACATTGGCGTCCATTAACCGAGAGCAGTAGTCTTATTTCGCTTCGGGTATTACCTCGGCTTTTTGATAGGACGACTAAATCGGGCGTCGCCTATATACGGCAGTCGATCAGTAAACTTTTTTTGCAGTCTCGGAGTTCCTTGCCTGTATATGAAGACGAGAACATCGGGCGTTCCTAAAGGTCCAAGGACACGTAATATGACAACGGGTCAGTATTATTCTATTATGATATATATGCTATGTTTTTAGCACAAGTGTTCCATACGCATCCTAGTGGTCTTTTAACTACTAGACAGAAGGCTGGAGCCGAGCCGTAGGAATTCGCGGTAGCCGATTTTCACAAAAACATGACTAAAACCTCGATGGGTACCTTACTGTTCACTAGAAAGAATCTCGTAAGAAGTGGATCAAATAACTGAAGATATCGCAAAATCCAAATCGATCTTTATTTATTGAAAAATTATGTATTATATATTATTATTATTATTTGTTATTAGTTATTAGTCATGGGTAATGATGTATTTAAGTAATATTATTGAGTGTTTATGTAAGCTTGTATGGGAGTAAAAGCCATAATGCAACAATAATGTGCGATATAAGAGATCAAACTAATCAACGCGATAGACATTGCTAAATCTTATATTTCAACTATTATTTTTTTTTCGTTCTTTGTAGAATTTTAAAGTGGATTGGCCAAACGTTAGTCTCGAAAGCGAAGTAAAAAGTTAGAATGAAAACATCTTCTGTCATATGGTAAAATATCACTTTAGGTTCTAGCCTAGCATGAGACGGTTTTATCAAACATTTTTAAATCATTTTTTAATAATTATCATTTCATTTTTTTCATTTTTTTTAATAAAATAAAGCAATATAATGGTCAAAACGGGGCTGCGTGAGACACATACATGCAGCAGGTATGATCAATTTTGACAAAAATTCCCCTCACACTTAGAATCGAGCATTGGCCTTAATGTTTAAAAATGTCAGGTTTTACCTCCACACTTAGAAACAAAAAAGGCAAATGTAAAAAATTCTAAGTGTGAAAGGGGAAATAAAATCATATATATATATATATATATATATATATATCATGAAAATGATCGGAGATCGCGTGATTAGAGGATTGAAAACAAGCACGAAGGTCTTCAAGATCATAGAAAATCCTGCAAGCAAAAACAGATAACCACGAAACACAACAAGGATAGAGGCACACCCCCGCACTTAGGCTAAAAATACATTCCACTTATTCAAAATAAAAACTAAAATTAAAAATTAAAAATACAATAGATAGATAGATAACACGGGTTGTCTCCTGAGAAGCGCTTGTTTTTGTTCGAGTCTCTGGCTTGACTCTAGTGTTACTTACTTTTACTTTCAGTGTCAAATCCATCACCCGATGTGAGGTGAGGATGGTAATAGCAATACATCACCTCCTTAGGTGAGTATGCAGAAGGACGGGGTGATGGCATATGATGAAAACCAAAATAAGGGGTCTCTATCACCCTAGTCTTCTCACCCGACTGTGTCAGGGAGAAAAAAGGATCAAATCTTTCCACTTCCCTTAAGGAAATTTCCTTAGAATCGGGAAGTGGTGTGACTAGTAGGGTAGACTCATCAATAACTGGAGTTGACTCAAGGGGGTCCAGACTACTAATGTCCTCAAGATCAAAGTAAAAATGATCATACTCCGATGGATATATGATGTGAGCAAGTTCATCGGCCAACTCCTCAAGATGAGAATCACTCATATCGGCAGGAGGAAGCGGATCAATAGAAAGATTAAAATGAAACGATTCATATTCAAGAAGAGAAAGATCAGAATGAGAAGTGGTACTGCCACTACTCTTTTCTTTGATATGATCGACATCAAAACAGAATGATTCGTATTCTGGAAGAGAATGATGAGAATGAGAAGTGGTACTGCCACTACTCTTCTCTTTGATATCAAAGCAAAATGTTTCATAATCAAGTGATAAATCATTAAAATGAGAAAGAAGGGTGTCGGTCTCCTCCATTATTCGAGGATCATGGGAATAAGAGAAAGAAAAGAACATCATGAAGAATTAAACAATATGAGAAGAGAAAGAGATAAGAATTAAACGCTTGAGAGGATAACGAAGATTTTTATTTTTATTAATAATTTTTTTATTATTATTATATTTCTAATATATATTTAAAAGAAAAATAAAATAAAAATTAGAAAATATTTTTGGATTTTTGTAAAGATAATAAAATAAAATAAAAATATTTTTGGTATTTTTAAGATTTTTGTATAAAAGAAAATCGAATAGAGATAGCAAATATTTTTTTTTGAATTTTTATTATTATCATTTTTTATAAGTACGAAATTAAACTTTCAAAAGAGAAAGGATATTCAAGGCATCAACATCGAAAAAAAACATGAAAATCGTACAATCCTCCCCTGCAACGGCGCCATTTTGATAAACGTCAAACGCGTGTCGAAGTAATCTTCAAGTATTTCTCCCGTTAGATGTAAATAATCACTTGAGGACAAGCAATAATCTAATCTTCCGGAGTCGTATCCCAACGAGAATTGAATTAAAAACCACGTTTATGTCTCAAATTTTAAATGCTTGATTATCTTTTGATTTTTTTGATTTTGATTTTAAACTAATTAAAATAAACTATAATAAAACTAAGCAAATAAATCTAAACTATATAAAACGGATATGCTTGTCAAGCGAGGCGAAAAGATCATTAAGTGTGAAGAAAGAGTAAATAAAGAATTAGTGTCGTTTAAAAAAACTAAATCTAAATAAGCCATATAAGCTATTCGTCCCCCTTATTATTTTGAAACAAAGTTCAAGCTAAATCCGAACCAATAAGCCGAGAATGGTTTTAAACAACAACTGAAACTTAGAATAGATAAGCTAATAAGCTAACCAAACAATACCTTCTATTTGAAACTACATCTAAAGTCCGAACGAGACAATAAGCAAATCATGAATAAGCTGTTAACCAAAATAAAAACAAATTGATTCCAATCTACCTTTTAAATCCAAGCTAATAAGTAGAACACGATGAGAAAACAAAATCTAAATCATATCAAACTAATAAGCAACATACGGATAAGCTAAATACCTATTAATCTGAAGCAATACTCGAATACGCTAATAAGCAACACCGGTGCCGAAGTAAAAGCCCTTTTTAAACTCGTTCGATGAATCAACAAACAAACAACCCGAAATCATACTTCATTAAATCGAACGGTACGATACAAATTAAATTCAAACTATAACATAGATCAGAAATGAAAATAACATAAAAGAAATTATCTATTCTACTCCTAAAGCTACACTACGTCTACTCCAAATTTGTTCTACCTGCTACTTTTTCTAATCTACGAAAAAATGAGTAAAAGAAAAGATTAAAAAAATGTAAAGATGTCCATATATCCCTCCTTAGCTGCGTTTTTATTAAGCAGTGATAGAAGGGCTTATCACTTGGGCTTCCTGGTTTGCTATTGTTTGCTGGGCCGAACTCAAACCATCATTTTCCTTAAATCTGGGCTGAGTTTTAACTTTCAACGCTGGGCCTGGATTATGTATAAAAGTGGTATAAAATTAAGCTTTAATAAGTATGGGTCGGTCTGACCCATATAAATGGTGTCGGGCTGGCCCAATAAGAGATGAAGGCACTGTTGGACTCGAATTTTTGTGCTCTTTCCGATCGCATGCTCGGGGAATTTTCCAACTTGGTCTTGATCTCGAAAAACGCTTAAATGTCGTCAAATCTTATCTGAAAGTCATCGTTTTTTGCTTTATTTTCAATCCCTTGTACCTGCAAGACATAAAAACATAAACCAAACATATTTGCAATAATATTTATATATTTCATGTTTTTAGTCCGATTAATAGTGTTTTACGGGTTATAAATGATGTGTGTTTTAGCATACATCACCGTCTTATGAACCATTTCCCTATTGTCCTATATACCGTTTTACTATTATAATCTAATTGGATGTTATCCTATGAACCATGTTAGTGTCGTCTTATAAACAGAGTTACTGTCGTTTTATAAACTATTTTACCGAGAGCCTACAAACTGTTTTACTGATATCTTATTATCTATTTTGCTAACACCTTGTAAATCATCTTGATATCACTCTATAAACCATTTTGTCAACATCTTATAATTATCCTACTATCACCTCATACATCATATTGCTATCATTTTATAAACTAATTCGTTTTCATCTTATAACCTATTTTGCAGTTATTTATAAACTCTTTTGCTACCATGTTATAAACTACTCTGCAATCATCTTACAAACTATTTCGTTGTCATCTTATGAACTACTTCGTGTCTTTTTATAAACTATTTCGTTGTCACTTTATAAACTATTTGGTGGTCAACTCGTAAACTATTTGTTACCATGATTATAAACCCATACCATCACATTGTCAACTGTCACGTGATTGTCTCGTAAACTATTTTGATATCACCTCTTAAATTATTTTACGTAGTCTTACGAAATAATCTTGTGTCGTTATATAAATTATTTTGTATTCATCTTTACGAACTGTTCTGCTACTTTATAAACCATATTTTTTATAGCTTATAAATGTTTTCCTTAAACATAACACTAGTTTGACAAAATGAGTATTCCATCATTACTCCTTAATTATACATAGCCTGATTACCTATGTATAATTCAGGAAGGACCATGTCATGCTGAGAGTAGTCAACTTAAAATTTTGTCAATTTATCTTCACCTTTCCCTTCTATTTTCTTTTCTCTTCATTACAATTTCAACGGGATATTTTCTTTCCCATATTCACGTTTTGCCAATATTTTGCGTGAGTATTCGTGAGTTGTGTTGGTCATGTGTATTCGTATTCATAAGCATCGTAACTAAGTAGGTTTTCTCAATCCTAGCATATAGGGACATCATACCCTTAGCTGAAAGACCGAATCACGCTCCTTGTAGTCATAACAATTATGGATTGTAAGATTATAAAACATAATAAACATATATTTCTAATTGGATTATAACCAAGAGAATTAGGATACTTCTTTCTGTTGACTTACCTTTTAGTGAGTTAGAATCATGAAGATCATGAGATTCTCATTCCAACGAAACTTCTAACGAACCAGAAGTTAAAGCAAAGGACGCAATTATTACAAGTATATAAAACCTATCTGATAGAAGCCTCACATCAACTGAGTTTAGCCAGTTAAGAGACATCGTCCCATCTACTGTAGACGCTAAGTACTCTGTTGAGTTAGACAATGAAAAGATCATAGGATTCGATACTATCATTTAAGATTGTACATTGAATTTTCTGAATCATTCATTCAATAGAGGCTTAATTCCCGTAGAACTTGGTAGTTTTAACGTTATCATCGATACGGATTGATTGACAAAGTACCACACCATAATCATCTGTAATAAAAAGATTGTTTGTATCCCCTTAGGTGATGAAACTCTAACAATTCAAGGCAATAAGAATGATGGTGGTAGCAAACCTAGGTCAAACATCATATCATGCACCAAGACTTATCACCGATACGACAAGTTGAATTTCAAATCGACTTAGTCCCTGGTGCAGCGCATATAGCACGAGCCCTATATAGATTAGCATCGTCAGAACTGCAAGAGCTGTCAACTCAGCTGCAAGAATTTTCTGACAAAGGGTTCATAAGACCAAGTTCCTCACTTGGGGAGCTCCGGTTCTATTTGTCAAAAAGAAAGATGGATCTTTTCGGATGTGTATCAACTACCGTGAACAAAAAAAACTTATTGTGAAGAACTGATACCCACTTCCGAGAATCAACGACTTGTTTGATCAGTTGCAAGGGTCAAGAGTCTACTCTAATGATAACATCAAATAACGTATTTTTTATCGCATCATTTATCCCATGTAATTAACCCATTTTGTATCATTATTGCAAATAATTGTTGCTTAATCGTTTGTATTTGAGAATTGCAGTAATTATGGAGTAGTTGGTGAATATTAGCAAAAGGCACGCATTCTGGAGCTTAAACAAAGATATTTTAAAGATTACTGTTCTGACAACCAATACATTGTATCCATCAAGGAAGATACGGCGTATATGTGCCTGCATTCACTAAAGACCACGAAGAAAACAAGATCAATACGCCGTATCCAGAGAAGACCAATACCCCGTATTAAAGATATAGAAGGTGAATATTATGGAAGATATCAAACGTGGTCCTTACTCCAAGAAACCCCCCCCCCCCAATAAGCTGTATCGAACCTATTCGATACGCTGTATCGCACCGACTCCAGACCCTATAAATAGAAAACTCAAAAACGAGTTTTAAGTGTGCTAAATCATAT